>JARQOC010000003.1:464075342-464262813 GCA_033576535.1 Allobates femoralis
CATTAGTGGTGCAGAAAGTGCATCCAGAAAGTAATGAGTGTCAGTTGTTGCTACATTTTTTTTTTTGCTGCGCTTTCTCCATTGAAATAAAAAAATACAACTGCGTTTTCCATTTTCAAAAATATTGTGTCCCCATGTGCAATTTAGTGTAAAAAAAATAAACTTTACACACCGTCCCCAAGTCCAGCATTGTTTTGTTTTGTTTGTTTTTTTAACACAACAAACTGCCTGGCTATACAACTTTAATGAAAACAGACAACTCTTTTGGCTGAGTATTTGATGTTGGAGAATTTCTGCATCTATTATGTATATTAGGTTACTTGCATTTAGGGCTGGGCGATTTTGGGAAAAATCTAAATCTCGATTTTATTTAAACCTATGGACGATTTTCGATTTAAATCTCGATTTTTTTTTCTTTTTTTTTTTTTTTTTTTTTTTTTTGCTTTTCTTTGATGAATAAAGAGAAAAAAACTGAACGGAGCAGGTTCCCCAGGTATATAATCTATGAGGGGGAGGGGATATAGGACCCAGGTATAGAATATATGAGGTGATATAGGACACAGGTATATAATCTGTAAGGAGGGCGATGGTATATAGGACCCAGCAGGTATAGAATATATAAGGAGGGGGGGGGGGGGGATACAGGACCCAGGTATATAATCACAGCAGCACAGGGGCTACGCAGCACTGTGCGTACACAGCAGCACAGGGGCTACGCAGCACTGTGCGTACACAGCAGCACAGGGGCTACGCAGCACTGTGCGTACACAGCAGCACAGGGGCTACGCAGCACTGTGCGTACACAGCAGCACAGGGGCTACGCAGCACTGTGCGTACACAGCAGCACAGGGGCTACGCAGCACTGTGCGTACACAGCAGCACAGGGGCTACGCAGCACTGTGCGTACACAGCAGCACAGGGGCTACGCAGCACTGTGCGTACACAGCAGCACAGGGGCTACGCAGCACTGTGCGTACACAGCAGCACAGGGGCTACGCAGCACTGTGCGTACACAGCAGCACAGGGGCTACACAGCACTGTGCGTACACAGCAGCACAGCGGATACGCAGCACTGTGCACACAGCAGCACAGCGGATACGCAGCACTGTGCACACAGCAGCACAGCGGATACGCAGCACTGTGCACACAGCAGCACAGCGGATACGCAGCACTGTGCACACAGCAGCACAGCGGATACGCAGCACTGTGCACACAGCAGCACAGCGGATACGCAGCACTGTGCACACAGCAGCACAGCGGATACGCAGCACTGTGCACACAGCAGCACAGCGGATACGCAGCACTGTGCACACAGCAGCACAGAGGATACTCAGCACTGTGTACACAGCAGCACACTGTAACCATGACAATGTAATAGAAAACTATATTACCAGGCTCTACCATTTCTAAACTACAAGAAACTCATTCATTCTCTTGTGGCCTCAGGCTCTGTTTATTGGTCAGTGGTGCCGTTTTTGTGTCTACTGCAGACTTTACACCTTTCTGTATCTTGCAGCACAACAATGTTTTTTTTGCTATCAGAACTACGAATCCCAGGATGCCTTGCGGTCGGCAGTCACATGACTGGTCCAGGCCCGCAGTGCTTACCTTCTCCAGCAGCACTCTTATGAGCTGCTCATGACTGCGCCGAGCCTCTCTGCCCTGCCGGACATAAGCCGGAGACACGAGCTGCACTCCCGCGCTGAAGCTGTCCCCGTTCATGGCCGGTAACGGGAGTCCACAAACAGAGCCCTGACATGCAACATGACTCAGCCACGATTCAGTCCCGCCCATAATTGTAATTCTGACCAATCAGAGACGAAATTGAGAGAGCAAATCAGATTCTGTGTCAGCCCTGCGCACTGCCGCGAACGCGCTCGCATTAAGCCGCCCGGATCTTCTAAACAGCGGTCCGGCCGCCATTTTTAATCGAATTTAACGATTTGGACTAAAACCAAATCGTGGCCACAGCAGGGGGGCGAATTAATCGAATTAATTCGATTAATCGCCCAGCCCTACTTGCATTTGTATTGCAGTTTTGATGCTGTGGTTTTAGTCTCTTGTTGGTCTGTTGTGTTTTAAATAAATCTGCTTCCTGTTTGACACTTACTGGTGTTTGGCTTTGAGAAAACTTTAAGTACCATATTTTTTGCTTTATAAGACGCACTGGATTATAAGATGCATCCCCAATTTGGTGAAGAAAAAGAGAAAAAAATAAACATTAATGTTAAATAGGGTCTGTCTTATAATGCCAGTGTCCGTCTTATAATCAAATATATTTCGCCCATCCTGGTATATATAGCCACCCACGGCTGCCACATATGTACAAAATAATAAACAATCACACTCACCTCTCGCCATCGCTCCCTGCAGCCGGCACTATCCCTGCTGTCTGTGCCGGCATCCAGTTAGCAGCGCGTTCAGCGATATCTCACTGTGCTGCTCACATGACCAGATACAGGTACAGATGGAAGGAGGGATGGCACCGGCTGCAGGGAGCGATAGAGAGAGGAGAGTATGATATCAACAGGATAGTCACTGCTTTCTACACAATGAAAGAGTGGGAGGCAGTGACTATCCACACAGGATCACACGGGGATGCAGCTGCAGCCACAGCCACTGAGCCTATGGACCCGTTCATTAGGTTAACGTACAGTCAAACAGTCAGATCTCACCAGCGACGCAGCAATGATACAGCGGTCGTTGGGACCCTGTCACTCTCGGGTGTAGTATTAAGATCATTGGTTGTTGTCCCTGTCAAAACACAGCGATGCATGCTGCCCAGCGGGAGCGCAACAACCAAAAAATGGTCCAGAACGGTTTGTCACGATCAGCAATCTCACTGCAGGGGCCTGATCGCTGCTAAGTGTCACAAAAAGTGAGATCGCTGTTGCGTCACAAAACTTGTGACTCAGCAGCAATCTCGCTAGCGATCTCACTTGGTGTGACGGGAGCTTACCACTAGGTGAGAACAGCCGCATCACCATTTAACACTATCGTATGGATTGCATTCTTTTGTGCTTTTGTCTCCTCTCAGCTTTCCTTTAATACACTGTACAAAGCCAGAAAGTTGCCAATCAGTGGTGGGGGTGGAATTATACAGAAATCATGAATATGGTATACTACCTGGCCTGGTATAAAGTTACTAGTCTAATAATAATCCCTTACTGATAAATCAGTGATTTTATCAAAACTACAGCTCAACTAGCAGCCAATGAAATGACATATCACTGAAATCTAGTCCGTCTATACATTATGCTTCTTTCAGATTAGGTTGCTAAAAACTGGTGACAGATTTCCTTTATTAAAACAATCATGCTCATACAATGCCACCATGATTTCAATTTTATAACATTTACAAAAAAATTAAATTGCATGGTGTATTATGGTATAGAAGTATTCTGTGCAGAACTATTGCTTCAGGGAGAAAACAGGGATTTTTGTGTACTCACTGAAAAATCCTTTTCTCCGAGCTCATCATTGGGGACACAGGACTATGGGTGTATGCTTTCCTGCCAATAGGAGGTGACACTAAGTAGAAATGAAACTAAGTCTTCCTTCCTGCAGTATACACCCATCGAAGGCATAGTTAGTCAGTTTAGTACTAAAGTAGTACAGCACATTAGAGTAATAAGGTACAGGGAGCATAAGCCAAGGTTATGTTTAGGCCATTGAAGGCTGTTAGAATGGGTGCTGTGTCCCCCAATGATGAGCTCGGAGAAAAGGATTTTACGGTGAGTACTCAAAATCCCTGTTTCTCCTTCGCATCATTGGGGGACACAGGACCATGGGATGTACTAAAGCAGTCCCTTGGTGGGAACTATACAAATAATGTTCGAGCATCAATGACCACCTGCTTATAGGTCTGCGACTGCCGCTTGCAAAATTTTTCTCCCTAGGCTTGCGTCTGCAGAGGCCTGGGTGTGAATGTTGTAGTGTTTGGTGAAGGTATGCAGGCTGGACCAGGTTGCAGCTTTGCAAACTTGAGCTGCCGAGGCCTGGTGTCGAATGGCCCATGAGGCGCCCACTAATCGAGTTGAGTGAGCTTTGACCACTGGTGGCATTGGCCTGTTTTTGACGCAGTAGGACTCCACGCGGATCCACCTTGCCAATGTGGATTTAGAAGCTGCTGTTCCTTTTGTAGGTCCTTTGGGAATGACGAAGAGCGTTTCTGTTTCACGGAATGAGGTTGTTCAGGAGATGTAGTGTCTGAGGGCCCTTACTAGGTCCAGGGTATGAAGATCTCTTTCGAAGCGGTGTATCAATGATGGGCAAAAGGATGGTAGAACGATGTCCTCATTGAGGTGGAAGTGGGACACTACCTTGGGCAAGAAGGAAGGTGACGGACGGAGAACTACCTTAACCTTCTGGAAGGATAGAAGGGGAGGTAGACAGGATAGGGCGGCTACTTCTGAAACGCGCCTGATTGATGTGATTGCGACTACGAAGGCGACTTTCCATCGAAAGGTGGGATAGAGACACTTCTTGCAGTAGTTCGAACGGAAGCTTTTGTAGGGCGCCCAGTAGGGATGGGCGAATCTACTCGCTAGGACTCGATACTCGCGAGTAGTAAGGGACTCGCAGGACTCGGTACTCTGCGAGTTTCCCAGTGATTACTCGCACAGTAAACGAGTCCAATGCAAATCAATATCAATCCTAGTTTTGTCAGAGACGCTGACAAAACTAGGATTGCCTTTGACTTGCATTGGTCTGATTACTGTGCGAGTAATCACTGGGAAACTCGCAAAGTAACTGCTGTTACTTTGCGAGCCGAGTCCAGCTGTCTTCTCTGTGCAGGCTGCCGCAGCTCCAGGGTCCTAGAGCCCGCCTGCTCACAGAGATGATGTAGCAGAGCTGCGATTGTTCTCAGTCTGCTCATTCCCTGTGCATAGACATCTATATCTATGCACAGGGGATGTAGCAGAGAGGACATCGCGTTTGGACTACATCGGACGGAAGAGGATTTTTTTAATTAAAGATGGAGTCCCTAATGGCTTTTTTTTTTAATTTCTAATAAAAAATGTTTCTCTGTGTTGTGTTTTTTTAACCCTTTATTGGAGATTCTTAGTGGCTGGGTCAAACGTGGCCTGACATTAAGAATCTCAGGCTTAATACCAGCTTGTATAACAAAGCTGGTATTAACCCCTTTATTACCCAGCGTGCCACCGCCACCAGGGCCGCTGGAAGAGCGGGGTTCAGCGCCAGAGGATGGCGCTTCAATGAACGCGCCATCTTCTGGAGGGCTGCGGGCTGCAATTTGCAGCGGGGGGTGCCCAGAAAGCTTGGGCCTCCCTGCGCTGCGGATTCCAGCCCCCAGCTGCTTAGCTGTACCTGGCTAGACATAGAAATTGCGCGGAGCCCCACGCATTTTTTTGCTGCCTGCTGGATCCGGCTGGTTCCAGAAATATGGTGAAGCCCACGTGAAATTTTTTTCTGACAAATCCATAAAACAATGTAAATAAAAGGGACTGCATCTTTATTAACCCCTGGACCATGGGCGAGGGGTTAATAAAGATGCAGTCCCTTTTTTAGGATTGTTTTATTGATTTTTCAGAAAAAAAATTACATGGTCTTTCTGGAACCAGCCGGATCCAGCAGGCAGCGACGGGCTGCCCCAAACCCCCAGGTGCCTATTTTTACCTGGCCAGACACAAGAATATAGGGGAGCCCTTTTTTTTTATTATTTCATGAATTTCATGAAATAATTTTAAAAAAATGCGTGGGGCTCCGCGCAATTTCTATGTCTAGCCAGGTACAGCTAAGCAGCTGGGGGCTGGAATCCGCAGCGCAGGGATGCCCAAGCTTTCTGGGCACCCCCCGCTGCAAATTGCAGCCCGCAGCCGCCCCAGAAGATGGCGCGTTCATTGAAGCGCCATCCTCTGGCGCTGAACCCCGCTCTTCCAGCGGCCCTGGTGGTGGTGGCACGCTGGGTAATAAAGAGGTTAGGGCCAGATTTGTATTATCAGCTGGCCCTAAGCCCGAAATTTATGGCGGTCACGCCAATATTAGACATGACCGCCATGAATTTCTATTAAATTGTTTTAAAAAAAAACACAACACAGAGAAAAATTTTTATTAGAAATTTAAAAAAAAGCCATTAGGGACTCCATCTTTAATTAAAAAAATCCTCTTCCGTCTGACCAGTCCAAAACGCGATGTCCTCTCTGCTACATCCCCTGTGCATAGATATTGATGTCTATGCACAGGGAATGAGCAGACTGAGAACAATCTCAGCTCTGCTACATCAGGCAGCAGGCGGGCTCTAGGAACCTGGAACTGCGGCAGCCTGCACACAGAGCAGACAGCCGGACTCTTATCTGTGCGAGTTTCCCAGCGATTACTTGCACAGTAAACGAGTCCAATGCAAATCAATGGCAATCCTAGTTTAGAGTCTCTGACAAAACTAGGATTGCTTCAGGCTGAAGCTTCCGAGACACATCTGTGATTTGTAAATCGCGCACTACTCGCTATTACTCGCTTCCCATTCATTAACATTGGACTCGCTAGACTCGCAACGAGTAGCGAGTCCCGGGCTCGGACTCGCTAGAGTCAAGCGATTCCGAGTAATTTAGGATTCTCCCATCACTAGCGCCCAGAACTAAATTTAGGTCCCAGACGGCCACCGGTGTCTTGTAGGGGTGCCGCGTGTGCGAAACCCCTTGGCTGAACATTTTGACCTGAGGTTTGGTAGCAATCTTGCGTTGGAATAATTCGGTTATGGTGGAGATTTGGCCCTTGCTGGAGCTGAGTAACAGGCCCGATTTAAGGCCAGTTTGAAAGAACGCCAGAATTGTAGGGATGGAAAATAGGAGTGGGTTACGGTCCTCGCACAACTGGAAAAAGGTCTTCCAGGTGCAGAGATAGATGCGTGAAGATGTAGATTTGCGGGCATTAACAAAGGTGGTTATGACCTCTGTTGAAAAACCTGCCTGGGTCAGGATCCAGGATTCAATAGCCATGCCATTAAAGACAGGGACGCTGAGTTGTGGTGGCAAATGGGGCCCTGGGTCAGGAGGTCCGGTCAGTTTGGGAGTAGCCAGGGCACGTCGACGAGGAGCTGTAGTAGTTCAGAATACCACGCTCATAGTGGCCAGTCTAGGGCAATGAGTATTACTTTAAGCAAGTTCCCTTATAAGGATCAAGACCTGAGGGGAGGAGTCAGTTAATCTGCTCTGAGCAGTGAAGAGAGCAGTTAAATCCAGTGAAGCAGCCTAGAGAAGGTGCTGGAAAGACCCAGCTGCTGGGCAAAGCAAGGCCCAGAACCAAGGGAGACTGACCCGCTGTGGAGCACCCCAGAGAGAGGGACGGAGGCCAGTGGAAGGAGCAGTAGGTCATAACAAGGGACCAGATCTAGGATCCCTTTAGCTCACCCGGACACCGGCGTCCGAACCTGTAGAACATACACTGAAGCAGGAAAGGCCCGGAGAAACCAGGAGGATCAATTCCCCTGAGGTACTAACTTAATAGAGACACTCAAACCTGACCAAGCACAGGACCAGGGGCCCAAGAGGAGTGTAGAGACCCCACAGAAGGCCCTCATTGTCAGTTAGAGAAAAGCCCTCAGAGGGAAGAAAGCGGCGAGTTCAGTTATAGGCAGGACTTACCCCAAACCACCGTACACAGTAGCAGAGGAGGCCTGATCCCCCATCGAAGCAGTCATCCTGTCCCAGGATCCGAGCACCCCTACCCTGTCGACCGCCTTACTAGCCGCTGATCGCCCGACGGTAGCCACTGCTCATCACCCGCTGCAACGGAGGTCAGCAGCGGCGCAGCTGGGAGATGAGCAGCGCCGCTGCTCGCAGCAGAAGTGCCCCGACCGCCATATTGGAACATCCGAATTCCGATATGGCGGCCGGGATTCAAATCTCCCGCCAAAGCGCGTCATGCGCCAACATCGCTGATTGGTCGCTGACGACCACAGCGATGAATCAGCGAAGCGGCGCGTGAATTAAATCGCGCATCGCTCATTGTTCACCGCGGTGAGAGGCGACCAATCAGCGAAGCGACTCGCGCCTGGGCAGGAGACTTGAATCCCACACCGCTGATTGGCTTGGTCCGCCACCTTGATCCGCCAAGGCGCGAGCCGCTTCACTGATTGGTCGCCGCTCACCACGGCGACCAATCAGCGGTGCACGATTTAATTCAGAAGTCAAATCATGCAACAAATACAATACACAAATGCGGAAGGATGACATACAACAGGCATGTTGGAAAGCTCAAACAGTGTGACATGTCCACTGCTCCTGTTAGCACCACTAAGGACACACAGATGTTCATTTCACCGCGCTCAAGATGCAATAGCATCGGGCCTATTTCTAGTAAAGGTAATAAACAGTAAGAATATAATGGCACAAGCTTTTACTGTATGTTTCCATAAATGAGGCTACTTCAACCAAGTTATTTTCCCTGCTCAGTTTTCATCCAAATCTGTCCCAGGATGTTGTGTGTCTTCAATATGACATTGTAGTTTTCCAAAGCAGAACCGAGTATTGCCAATCAAAATAGGGAACTTATTATTTCAGTTAATTACCATGTCATTGTTGCAGGTTTCAAAACTTTGTCACCATGTAAGGCTCCTTTCACATCAGCGTTTTGCTGATGTTTGCAGCCGATCCGGCAGGAGGTGCCGCATCTGCCGGATCAGCCACCTAACGGCCAACTTGCGGTCCAGATCCGGCAAGCCCCATGCATTGTCTATGGGGCTTGCGGTCGCATGCTGCAAGAACGGTTCTGCCGGATTAGGCAGATCCAGAACTTGTGGCGGCGAATTAAATCCCGCTGCTTGCAGCTTTTTTTTTTTACGGCTGCAAGTGCCGTATCCAGCGTAACCGCACTTGCCGCACCTGACCTGTCTCTCCCCCGGTACTCCCGCTTCTCCCCTCTACTGCCCGTTCCTCTCCTCTTCTCCCCTGTGTCTCTCTCTGCTCCCCCGTCTCCCCTTCTCCTCCTCTTCCCCGGTCCTCCAATGTGGTCCCCTGTCCTCCTCTCTTCTTCCCCGGTCCTCAATGTCATCCCCCGTCCTCCCCTCTTCTCCCCCGGTCCTCCAATGTGGTCCCCCGTCCTCCCCTCTTCCTCCCTTGGTCCTCCTATGTGGTCCCCCTCTCCTCCAATCTTTTCTCACCTGTCCACTGACTCCTGCACGGTCCCGCGCGTTTCCCGGTGTCTTGCTGTTCTGTGCTGACAGGACCTTGCATGACGTCACAATCACATAACTGCTGGTTACTGGCGGTCATGTGATTGTGACATCATGGCAGGTCCTGTCAGCACAGCATCGGAACTGAAAAATCCGTAATGTGAAACCAGCCTGAGCGCGAGATGCTGTAGTGGAGGCAGCTGTTGATCAAGGTACAATGACTGAACAGAAGGAGTATGATTTACTATTTTTTTTTTATGATCAGCAGTACAATTATATGCTTTTGATTAGCTGGTACTGATAAGAATGTGTTATAATAAGCCCAATAGTAACATGTATTAGCAATAACAGAAAATTAGCATAATTAAAGGAAACCTGTCACCACTTTTTTAGTGTGTGAACTAATGCCACCACCTTTCTACGCACTTGCACTGCATTACACAAACGTGTCCATCATCCCGTAACAACCACTGAAATGCCACCAAAAATACCTTGTCCCCTGAGGAAAATGAATTGCCCACCACTGCAATAATGTTATGCACTTTTAATTTCTACACAAGTGTGTCCTCCAAAATTCTTAATAATGGTCAAAAAAACCTCATCATTTATATTATTTCTTGAAAAAATACAAGTCGATCATTTTAATGACCATGACAAACTTTGGCACTTGATAATTTGCATTAAGGCCGCTTTACACACACAGATATCTGTGTCCAACTTCTGAACAGATCTCTGGTTGCAGTGAAATCACAGACACATTGTTCCATTGTACACAGCCACAAAATGGAGCAATGTGTCCATGATTTCACTGCAACCAGAGATCTGTTCAGAAGTTGGACATGGATATCTGTGTGTGTAAAGTGGCCTTTAGAGATGTGGTAATCTGTAGTAAACCATGTGACCTTGACCGAGTCACTTCACCTATGTGGTGAGCTGGCAAA
The DNA here is from genome assembly GCA_033576535.1 of Allobates femoralis. Lineage (NCBI taxonomy): Eukaryota > Metazoa > Chordata > Amphibia > Anura > Aromobatidae > Allobates > Allobates femoralis. The sequence continues at coordinate 464,085,417 of JARQOC010000003.1, forward strand.
TACAGCATGGTAAAGTGAAGAGAATAACCCCTCTGTGGCATGATGGGATCAGCCAATGCCTCATACCAATCTGAGGGCATTATGTGTATAGGAGATTAATATATCATATACATAATGAAGATGGGACAATAACATAGCATGAAGGAATACAGTAGTAAGGGGTGTTATTGACATCTGAGGTAAAATATATGGCATTATATACCAGTATTGTAACAGTTATGGAAGGGATACATTTGCTAACATTGGAGGTCAAGTAATGAAACATGGACCAGGCACATGGAGGTGTGTGAGAAATGACTACAGGGAACAGCATGGAGGACAGAGATTACACCGCCTGTGCTTGGTCTGCACAGTCATTTTGTGCTGACAGGCTGCCTTTAACACAAGGGAGATAGCAAGGCGCTGAGGGGGAGGAAGGCAGCCAAAATGTAAAGAAAACCAGGCAGCGCCATGCCGGGGACACATTTCCACACAGTGAACAGGGCAAAATGGAGGTTGGAAGGCGGGCACTGCAGCTGTCACCACAGAAAGAGAGAACCGACAGCACGACATGCTCAACATGGAGAGCGGGAGTGAGGAGGAAGACGAAGAGGACAACATGGCGATGTCTCCTCCACTGACATTGCCAGCAGGCTGGGGAAATACTGGATTAGCCCGACATAACCCGCAGTAGCAGAGCTGCCTGGGCGGGGATGGCTCTCCACATTGATAATGTATTTATTTCTGTATGTGATTTAGAGCCTTCACACTCCTCCCCCTCTGCTCTGCCGCTTTCCCGCCCGACTCGCTGAACTGAGGAGGAGGAGGGGAACATGTCGCCCGGACACGCTCTAGAGCTGTGTATTTGCTCCTGTTCTGTCACATTAGACGGTAACTACACCGAGATAGAGGGCGGACGGTACAAGGCAGTCACGTCCTACACCGAATGGCGGACGCTTGAGGCTATCTATGGTGTGGGGAATGCCAGCTGGGCCATGACAATGCAATGGAAGCGCCCTGCCGGGGCTTCACCGTCCGTACACGGCACTTCTGCCATAGAGGGCACCGTCCGTACACGGCACCTATGGGCACTTCTCGCCATAGAGGGCACCGTCCGTACACGGCACTCCTATGGGCACTTCTGCCATAGAGGCAGCCGTAACGTCCGTACACACTATATGGCCACTTCTGCCATATTCCCTGTGTACCGGAGCCACGTGACCCCATGTATAGCCGTGTCCGTGCCGGGAACTTTCCACTGGACTCCCCGTCCTCCGGGTGAGCGGTACTGAGCCGAGGTTTGGCCATGTCTAACCCGAGCCTGCAGGTCTGTGAGGGGGAAGACTCCTCACAACTCCGCCATAAAGTGCCGCAACCGGGGGAAGCGCGCATTTCATTCCCCAGCAGGGTGGAACAACTCCTCGCCATTAGTAACCCTTATTAGTGTAACCTATGAGGACGGTCAGGTAATACAAAACATGGCTACCGGGCTGGGAGCTACAGAGTGTGGAGGAGTAGAGGAACTTAAAAGTTTGAAAAGCAATGAGCCCTTGCAGCTAATCCTCCATCCCGCCATCCCTGCCTCCTCCTCTATCACCTCCCTGGCTCTATAGGTAGAAGGGAATCCCAGGCACAAAGTTTAGCATGGCCAATGGAGGAGGCGGTGTAATGTGGCCAAGTGCCAGTCCCTTCTAGATACAGGACATAGTTAATGAAGTGTTCAGGTGCCCATTGTGAGGGATGCACGGTATAGCTTACATCAGCCGGCGTCCTGTTCCTGAGCTCCAGGTGAATTCTTTTTTTCATGTCCATCTTCTTCTGTCTTGAGTCGTTCGTCCCTTGCTCTCTCTCGTCTATGGCTCTGTGATAGATCTATCTCCCCCCAGGTCTGGCTGGCTTTTCTAGGTGATCCAGCCGAGAAATAAAAGTTTCAAAGGGAGGAGGGGTGGGAGGCTTGCAAAGCAAAAGAGCAGTTCGAGGTGTCCTTAATGGAGGCAGAGAATCCTCGCTCTCTGTATAGGAAACGTGTGGAAGCTGCTGAGACCAAACGCCAAGTTACTCACAAGAGCGAGGAGGAGAAACCATGGAGGGAAAAAAAAAAGGCACTGAAAAAAAAGACATTGACACTGCTGCCTCCTGTGGTCACAGAGAGGTATTACAGGCTGAGCAAGCAAATGCTGCAGCAGAAAGCGACACCAGGAAAAATAGGCTTGCATAAGAAAGCTACTGGGAGGAAGCCGGCATTTTTAGGACGGTTACATCGCGCTTTCTTATTACTTCACCTGATATTCCTAGCTATAGAATGAGATTACTGTGCTAACAAGCGCCAGCATTGAGGCCAGAGGATGCTGAAAGGAGTGGCTCAGGGACCCTGCCTCATTATGTTTAAGTTTTCATGATCCTTATCTGTGAAGATTAGGATTATATAATACACATATCTACTAGAAGTTTAGTAAAGCAGGTTACCAGGGCATGGTGGTATTCTCATTTGGATTACTGGCTCCTATACTGTACAATGATGATCATCAATCAGTATTTCTTCTGTTTAGTCCTCCACCAGTGATTATTGCTATCACAATGGCTGTACTATAGAGATATTCACTTTAAACGCCAAAAAATGACATTATATGCCATTTCTCTTATGTATTAGGGTGATTTTGTGCTTTCTCTTTAAATAAAAACAATTGGGTTTTAGAGAGGGTCCTGAGATCTGTCACAAGGTGGTCACTAGTATCTTAAAAAAAAGAGTTGTGGAGGGGTGGGATGCAGTTTTACAAAAATAATTCTAGTAGGTCATGTCAGCAAGCCTTATTTCAAGAGGAGGGATTTTTGGAGGCAGGCAAAATAATGACGATATATCATTGACGTTCACATTTAATATCAAGAGTGATCTTTTTCCTTTTTTTACAAGAATGTGGTATATGAAGTCAGTTTTTCTCCAGTTTTGTGAATTTAATATATGTTTAAACATTAAAATGATAAAAATGTAGAATAGTTATGTGTATTATTTTTTGGGGAGTGTGTAATAGCAATGAGTCCATTGGTATTGTCCTGAGTGGAGTTTTCTAGGCAAGACAAATGTTGGTACGGTAATTGTTTACATTCATTTTCACATCACAAGTTCCCTGACAGTCAATAATAGAGAATGCAAGGTGTAGGCATATGTTCACACGTGGCATTTTACTGTTTATTTGGTATGCGTTTCTGGCAAGTGCATATTTTTTTTTTTCAAAGACACAGCATGTCAGTTGAATGAGTGAAAAACTCAATTTGAAAAAGGCATGTAAAAACATACTGTGTGCTTTCATCTCATATGTGATTATCCCATGTGGAAGTGATCTTAAGGTACCTTTACATGCGGCACCTTTTCTAGGAATTTCACTGGCAACTTACTGGTTGCAGTGAAATCATGGGACACATTGTTCCATTTGTACAGAGCAACAAGATAGAACAATGTATCCATGATTTCACTGCAACCAGTAAGTTGCCAGTGAAATTCCTAGAAAGGTTTCTGCGTGTAAAGGTACCCTTTAACGAGTTTGTCAACTACTAGAACAACCCCTTCTGATTCCACATCTTCCCCAGGTAAAATAAAGAAGCGTGTACGCCTCTCCCATGCTGGTGGTGTTTCAGCAGTGTCAATAATCACAGCTCCGTGGCTCAGATGGCATTCACATTGTGTGGACTCTGCATCCAATCACTGCCAATTTCTCTCTCCATGCCCTTGGACACAGAAACAATCAACAGAAAGTAACCGGCAGCCGCAAAGCTCACTTCCTGTTGGTTTACTCATTTCATCTGAAGGCGGGGAGATAGAAGCCAGCAATGATTGGTTGCGGGGCTTGCATGATGTCATAATGTCATGCTCTTGTTTTGCCTGAGAGAGACATTTGGAGTCAGAAGGGGTTGTCCTAGTAGTGGACAACCACTTTAGGCTGGTTTCACACATCCTTGTCACCACGGACATGTGAAACAAGGTCGTTTGGGGGCAGGGTGTGCACACGTGTCACGGACGTGTGACACAATGTGTGCTATCTATGGGGCCGTGGATAGCACACGGACAGCCTGTCACCCGCATATTTGCTCCTCTCTCTTCCGGTCCGCTCTTGGACTCAGTGAAGTGAATATTCATGAGCCCTAATGAGCGGCATCGGAAGTGAGAGGAGCAGACACCGCTGGAGCGAGGTGAGTATAAAATTCTTTACTTTCAGGCTTTTTGTTTTTGTCCGTGCACAAGGATGTCACAGTATGAACATCCGTGTGCAGGACGTTTTGACAAAAAAACGGTCCGTGGCTCCGCAGAAAAACGGACAAGTCGCCATGTGGAGCACACGCACACGCATGTGCTGCACACGGAGACACAGTCCGTGCGGAAACATGGACGTGTGCCTGGGTGCATAGGGAATTGTGTGTCCCTGTATGTCCGTGCCTTCAGCATGTGTCTGCACGGACCGCACACGTGCCAGAGGCACGGATGTATGAAACGGGCCTTATAGAGGTTTTTTCCATTACTAATTCCACACCTTCTTTTTTGTCCTAACTCTTCCTAACTAACAGTTTCCAGTATACTTTTCTTATCTACTTTACTGCTGTAATCTTATTTCGAAGAGTCTAAACACTTTTATTGTTGTTGTAGCTGTCATCCTTCCTTGCTGCAGACTGGATTCGGACAACTAGAGTAGGACATGTCACTGGTGGGAGCTGGACTGCCTCTTTGTGAGTGATGGCATCCTGGACACGCATTCCCAGATCACACTTCACTCTCTTACCCCCCATTAAGTGACGTGCCCTGCCCTGTTTGACTGATTCAGGTCCACAGGCCAGAAGATTAAAAGCTAGAATAAATGCCGGGTTACACATAACGATGTCCCAGTGACTCCACCAACGATGGGGGTCGTTGGGACATCGTTATCTGATCTCTGGTGAGCTGTCACACAGGCAGACTCGCCAACGACCAGTGAGAATGCTGGTGTCCAGGGTAAACATTGGGTAACTAAGCAGAGCACTAGTTACCCGATGTTTACCCAGGTTACCAGCGTGTGCTGTGCGGCGCTGGGAGGTTGTTGATCGTTGATCTCCCACTGTCAGACATGCCAATGCTGGCCGCCCAGCGGGAGACCCACGATCGGCAAATGGCCCTGGCCATTATACCAATGATCAGCGAGCTGACCACTGATTTTTGCAGGATGTCACACATAGCGTTATCGCTACGAGGTCGCTGCAACATCACAGTTGCAGCGACATAATTAACGATGTTGGTACGTGTAAACCCAGCTTAACATTAAAGGTATTTACGAACCTCAAAGAGATAAGTTTATAGGAGCAGAGTAGATAGCAGAAGTAGATTAAGAAACTCTTAGGCTCCATTCACACTGCGTTTTTGTGTTGTTTTTGCTCATCAGTTTTTGTAACCAAAACCAGGAGTGGAACAATCGGAGGAAAAGTATAATAGAAACACGTCACTGCTTCCGTATTTATCACCAACTCCTGGTTTTGGCTACAAAAACTGATGAGCAAAAACACCCAGTGTGAATGTAGCCTTTGGAAGAGTTAGGACAAAAGGGGGTGAAATTAGTAGTGGAAGACGTATTTTAGGCTATGTTTACATGTCCATTTGTCATCTGTTTGTAACGTATCTGGTATTTAAAAATAATCTGGATCCGTTCTAAATGAAGTAAAAATGGACATACGCTTTGGTTTATGTTTTACTCCTTTTGTTGCAGATCTTTTTACTAGAGGTGTTTATGAATTTCCCTAGTGTTCTGGGCCTATATAATACTAAAAAATGTCTGTTAACTGATAAAATAATGGATGGCCAATTGTAAAAGGCCCGTCACACACAACGATATCGTTGCAATGTCACTGGTTTGGTGACGTTGCAGCGATGTCGAAACAACATTGTTGTGTGTGACACGTATCAGTGATAAGTAGTTGATCGTAGATTTATGGTCCTGTCCATAAATCTATTGTTGGTCTCCCGCTGGGCACCCAGTATCGGCGCGTGTGACAGCGGGAGACCAACGATGAACGAGCTCCCAGTGCTGCACAGCAAGCGCTGGGAGCTGGTAACCATGGTAAACAGCGGTTATCTAGGCAGCGCACAGGGCCTAGTTACCCTATTGTACACTAGTTACCAGCCTTCTCCACTTGCAGGCTGGTATCCAAGGTACACAGTGGGTAATTAGGTACAGCGCTATCCCTAGTTACCTGCTGTGTACCTTGGATACCAGCCTGTAAGCGGAGAAGGCTGGTAACCAGGGTATACATCAGGTAACTAGGCGCTGCATGCTGTTTACCATGGTTACCAGCCTGCTCCCGCTTACCTCAGCCTGGCAGCGGGAGCTAGACATATTGGAAAGAATATTTTATTCTTTTTCACGATGTCACTGGTCGCTGGTGAGTCTGCCTGTGTGACAGCTCACCAGCGATCAGTTCACGATGTGGCAGCAATCCACATCGTTGGTCGGATTTCTGCCACATCGCAGCGTGTAACGGGCCTTTATGCTTTATTCCCCATAGACTTCAATTCTAATTGAAATAAAAAAAGGATAATGTTATCTGTTTTTGGCGGAACAAGAACGTTTTTCAGAGAACGTTTCTCGATTCCACTACAAAATGAATTGCAGTCAAACAAAAGACATTTTAGGGCATTTCTGTCTCCATTCAAATAATGGATCCTGGATCATTTAATTTAAAAGCAGAAATAAATAATGGATAAGTGAACTAAGCCCTAGCCACCCTTGTCGTAACATCCTAATGAAAGCTCGTAAGAAATGAGGTCATCATTCTTCCTGGGTAGAGGTAGCAAAAGAAATGCAACCCAAAATTATTTTCATTTATATTGCAGACAATTGTGACCATGAAATTTGTATGTAACAAGTAAGGGGCCTTTCACACTTGCGTTTTTTTTCCTGATTTGGAAGATCAGGTAAAAACCCGATTCTTACAGTATTTTGCCCATTCACTTTAATTTTGTCAGGTAGAATCTTGTTGCTTCATGTTTTCTACTGAAATCATTAACGAGAATGGGCAAATAAAATGAATCCTGTAAGGGCCGCTTTAGGCGGCCGTCACACGCATCAATATCGATAGCGATATTGCTAGCGATCACGTGCACGCGCGATCGCTAACAATATCGTTCACATCGTTGGTGAGCTGTCACACAGACAGACTCACCAGCGATGTGGAGCAGCGAGATCGCTGGTAACTATGGTACACATCGGGTTACTAGGCGCCGCGCGGCGCTTAGTAACCCGACGTTTACCATAGATACCATCTCCGAGCATAGTCTCTGCCGCTGGGAGATCGATGAGGCAGATTGATCAAGCGTTTATCGCTTGATATGAGCTCCGGCTCACAAATCTGCAATGTAATGATCAAGCGATTTTACATTGTAAAATCGCTTGATTGCACGCAGCGATGCACAAACGATATCGCTTAAGCGATATCGTGCATTAAATTGAAGGTTATGACGGCCGCCTTACACCAACTTCTGTGACCAACTTCTGAACAACTTACTGGTTGCAGTGAAATCATGGACACATTGTTCCATTTTGTGGCTGTGTACAAATGTAACAATGTGTCCATGATTTCACTGCAACCAGCAAGTTGGTCAGAAATTGGACAAATAAGTTGGTGTGTGTAAGGCTATGTGCACATCAGTCGGTTCTGCATTTCTGCAGACCGACCGGGAACCGGTGGACACTGGCAGAAACTGAGCTTTCTGTGCTCAGCAGTGTCCCTCGTTTTTTGCTTGTTTTTTGCTCGGTTTTTGCTCGGTTTTGTCGGCGGTTTTTCTGAGCGGTTTTAAAACTGAGTTTTTTGTGCACTTGATCAGCTGGAACCGCTGGAAAAACTGAGGAAAGAAGTCACTTGCTGTATATTTGGAAACCGGTGGAAAAACCCAGATTTCACTGAAAACGACCAGAAGAAAAACGTTGTAATGTACACAGCGTTTTCTAAACTCCATTGACTAGCATGTTAATCCAACCGGAGGGTAGGATTAACATAAAACTGAGCGGAAAACGCCGACGGAAAACGTCCAAAAGCAGCCCACAAAACGACTGATGTGCACATACCCTAAAGTGGCCTTAAGTTGTTCAGAAGTTGGACACAGAAGTTGGTGTGTGTAAAGTGGCCATAATGGCCACTTTACACACACCAACTTATCTGTCCAACTTCTGAACAACTTACTGGTTGCAGTGAAATCATGGACACATTGCTCCATTTTGTGGCTGTGTACAAATGGAACTATGTGTCCATGATTTCACTGCAACCAGTAAGTTGGACAGATAAGTTGGTGTGTGTAAAGTGGCCTTAAGAATCAGGTGTTTTCCTGATCTTCCAAATCAGGGAAAAACCGCAAGTGTGAAAGGCCCCTAAAACTGGTCATACATTAGAGTTTTTAGATTTATGAAAAGGACAGTCAAATAATTTTCTGCTAGTGTCAACTTCTTGTGACAATGATACAGATGCTGGCTAATAGAAAAATTGGGATGAATTCACAGCACCTAATGCGCACATGTGGCGGTCAATGGTCATATGATGACTTGTTTTTTGGGGGCCGAGTTGTACTTTTGAATGACAACATTAATTTTTACCATATGATGTACTAGAAAATGAGAACATAATTTCAAGCTCTGAAATTGCAAAAAAAAAAAAAATTGCATTTTCACAATTATTTTTTTTTTATTTACCATGTTCACTATATGTCAGTATGATGCCTCAAGTTGGTATGGATTTGTAGATACCAAACAGGTCTACTTTTACTTTTATCTAAGTGGTGAAAAAAAAATTCAGAAGTTTGCAACAACAAAAATTGAGCTTTTGTCACAATTTTCCGTGACCTGTAGTGCTTTCATCTATTAGGATCTGTGGCTGTGTGGTGGCCTATTTTTCTTGAGCTGATGTTTTTAGTTATACTGTGTGGGGGAGGGGGGGTTGTTGGGTTGGGAGAAAGATGGCTCACAGGAGGAGGCAGCCCGAGGACAAAAGAGAATGCACAGGGTTAACACAGCTCAATGGAGAGCAGGAACAGGGTGTGAGACAGTGCACAAGGGGGATAGACATCGCACAACAGAAAGACAGCTCAAAGGAGATAGCACGGGGGGAGACAGTTTCTGCCCCCAGTGTCCGAGAGCCCGCCCCCATCATGACATTAATGCCCTCCCGAGAGCACACAGAGGGAAGACATCTCAAAGGAGAGAGCACATCGGGCACCATATAGATGGGGGCCCAATGCTATCGCATTAGGAGGGTGGTGATGTCATGATGGGGCGGGCTCTGGCATTGGGAGTGGCGGCTGTCTCTCCACTCTGTGCTGTATTCTCTCCTTTGTGCTCTCTCCTTTGACTTGTCTCCCCCTTGTGGGCTCTCACTCCCCACAGTGCGCTCCTCTCTGTGTGCTGTCTTCCCCCCCTGTACTGTCTTGCCCCCTCATATGATTTCCTTTGAGCTTTCTCCCCTGTGTGCTCTCCCCCTGTATGCAGTCTCACTTCCCCCTGTGCTGTTTTCTCCCCTCTATGCTCTCTCCTTTGAGCTGTTTCCTTTCTGTTCACTCTCTCTGGCTTCCTGTGCTTTGTCTCACCCCATGCGCACTTAGGCGGTGAAGTGGCACAGTTGGTGGTACTGCGCAATGTGCCAGAAATGCCAATGGGCATCATATTGCACACCCATAATTCTCTGCCCCCCATGCGCTCTCTATTTCCTGTGTGATCTCTGCCCCTGTGCTCTCTCTTTCTGCCCCCGTGCTCTCTGCCCATGCGCTTTCATCCTGCTACCATGTGCTCTCTTCCCGCCCCTGTGCGCTCTCCCATGCGCTCTCTTCCCGTCCCCCTGTGTGCTCTTTTCCTGACCTCCGTGCACACTCTCTTCCTGTCCCCATGCGCGCTCTCTTTCCGCATCCCCAGGCGCTCTTTCTGCGTCCCCCCCTCGCGCTCCCTTCCCGCGTCCCTCTGCACGCTCTCTTCCTGCGCTCCCCGCGCGCTCTCTTCCCGTGTCCCCTCATGCATGCTCTCTTCCCGCCCCCTGTGCGCCCTCTTCCCGCTCTCTGATCGCTACCAGGTTCAGATGATGGAGCCGGAGTGGTGTGACCCACTGGAAGATGCATGCAGTTGTGTGTGCAGTCACGATTCGATGGCAGATCCCAGGTTAAAGGTGGCCAGAGGTGACGTCTCATGCTGCTGGAGAGAGTATCAAGGGCCACTTCTGAGTAGAGAGGAGTGAACTTTTTTAAGTTCAGACTTGGTTCGTCAAATGTCAAGAAATTTGCCGACATGTTTGGTTAACACTTCGACGGACCTACCGATCACCATTGCTTCCAATGGTAGGCAAAACCAAAGGCATAGAATCTTTGAGGTCTCAAAAGCTGCCAAAACAGCTCAAATTAGTGGCAGACACTAGGAAAAGTGCCATCTATTCTCCAAAGTTAAAAGTTTTCTGCTGCATTATGGATGCATGGGACAAGGTATGGCCCAGCATTTCAAGATTCAAAATTGATCAGGAACAGGGAGATGAGTGACAGGTGTAGGCATGGTGCTCAGAGAGCCCTGCTAAGTTCACAAAACACATAACAAAGAGACCCCAACAAATGTCTCCACATTTGAAAAAAATTAGGGCCACGCACCATGAAAGTGGCATCAATTGAGCCAGAATAAAAATTATATAATTGTGCAGCCTGCATGCTTGGCACAGGGTCTAGAACGGCCTGACTTAGGATTTGAAGGTTAAACATCAGGAACAAGAAGGAAGAGGGACATGTCTAGGTCTGTTGGGTCCTGGGTTCCTCATACCTTATGCATTATTTCCATTAAATTGATGCTGTACTAAACTCTGGTGCCTCAAATATCAGTTTCATGGAATATTACAGAAATAATTATTTAGCTGCGTCAGTGACATGTGTAGGCTTTTTGGGCTGGGGGCCCTCATACCTCATGCAACAGGTCCAATAGATTTTATGCTGTACCACACTCCGGTGCCACAAATCAATTTCATGGAATATTACTGGAACAATTATTCAGCTGGGTCACAGAGATGTAGGCATGATGCTCAGAGATCCCTGATAAATTCAGGAAACAGAAAAGAAAGAGACCCCATTAAGAGTCTCCACATTAAAAAAGTAGGACCAGATACCACAAAAGTGGCATCAATTGACCCTAAATAAAAATTCTATAATGATTAGATCAATGCAGCACACTAAAAAGTACATCGCTAGTCTGGCCAGTCTGCGACTGGGGTGGAAAAGTCCTTGGAGATGCATGACTTGTTCAGCTGTATGAAAGTTAGGTGGTCTACACTTTCATGGGACAGCCGGATGTGCGTATCCATCAGGACATCACTAGCATAGCTGAAGACACATTCTGAGAGTATGCTGGCTGCCTGCCTCGCATGACAAAACCTCCAAGGCATGACTGGCGAGCTCAGGCCACTCCTCCATTTTGGAAGCACAAAATGCAAAAGGGTCCAAACCCTACTTGATAGCATGAATTTTGAGTACTAGATACTGCTGCACTATCCTCTCCAGTCATATGTGTTAGACTTGTATTCTGTTTTGCCGGTGGACGAGCTGGTTTAAAAAATTGGTGAAACGACATCCAGATATTGCTTCTGACATTTAAACTGCTGATGCTAATGTTTCTATGCTGAGGAACCGGGTTGAAGTGTAGATCTGCAATGCGTAGTGTCCCTCACTGCTGTATTGAGGAAAACCAGTCCTAAGATTGTCTACAAGCAGTTTTTGATACTCCAGCATGTGTGTGTCCATCCCAGGGCAGGAAACATCTGGCTAAATTTACTCTTGTGCTGCGGTTCCAACAAAGTGGCAACTCAGTCATCGCTAATTAGAATCCTAACAATACAGGCATCATATTGCAGATAGTGCAGCAAGAATATGCTCGTTGCTGATGCATTCATGAGCCCAAGTCCTTGTGTGGGTGGCGGGGTAGCAATCGAGCTTCCTTCCTCCATTATCTCCCACCGACCTCGGACAACAGAAAGGGCAATAATTTCTTCATCTCCTGACTGTTCTGTGCCCATAACCTCTTTAACCTTGTTCTCCATTTGTTTCTCGGCTCCTACATCTTCACTAACAGTTTGGTACCATGGCTCCCCCTGTTACTCTACTCCATCTTCCCATGGCACTTGCCTGTGTGACGGGAGTCTGGACTTTAGAGCTATTTGTTTCCCTTCTGCATCCTCCTCTTCTTCCTCATCCTCTGGAACCACCACCTCATCCACAGACTTTTCAAAGTTTGCTCCAGCATGTAGATGACTGGAGTAGTGATGCTGATGACTGCATCGTCAGCACTAACCATCTTGTCAGCCATTTCAAAACTGCAGAAAGGTTCAAGGGTCCTTGATTTGTGCCCACCCTGCAAGTATTTGCACCACCTTTCGGGTCGTTTTGACTCATCGCATCTTGACATACTGGGCCAGGGCTTGTAGCTTGTAGCTGCTACATGGGCAGAATGGAACTCCATCGTGTTGGCACATTGCATATTAAACAGTTGTCCAAAAGACCATTGTAGCAATGCAAGTTGATGACCCGCTGGGTGCAAATTGTATGTGAGCACAAGACGACCGTGCCTTCTACAGCAGCTCATCCAGCCCGGGATGGTGCTGTTGGAATTGCTGTATAGCTAAGTTGATAATGTGAGCCATGCAAGGCACATGTGTAAGTTTGTCCTCGCATAGGGCCGCTACTAGGCTAGCACCATTATCGCACATTGACTTCCCTGGCTCCAGCTTTAGCGAAGACAGCCATTGGTCAAGTTCGGACTTCGTAGCTGTCCACAACTCTTCAGCTGTGTGACTAACATCTACAAGGCATTTTAATTTCAGCATTGCCTGATGACGGTGAGCCCTGGCAGTGCAGTACGGAGGTGGATTGGGGATTATCTCTGGAGTGTTGGAACAATAATGGGGAAGTCGAGAGCGCAGCTGGAGGCTCTAAAGGCAGAAGCAGTGGAGGAAGCGGTACATTCAGAGGGTTGTCCCAAAAGCCCTGGGAATTTCAACTCTTGGGGACCAGCCCCTTCCCTGCCTGGCCCTGCAGTCACCAGAGTCACACAGTGCTTAGTCAGCCAGATGTAATGGTGGGTTTACACGCTTCAATATCGTTGCGATTCGCAACTCAATGGCGCGGGAGCGCGCAATTAGTGCACGTTTCTCCCGCATCGCATTGGATGTTTACACGCTGCGATATCGGAATACAACGTCCGTGCGATGTCTACGCCCCCCAACCCAGGAACGATCCTTTAACATGGGAGTGAATGGGTGACGTTTCAAATCGCATCGTAGTTGTGCGTTTACACAGCACGATCCGACTCCAATCTCCCTTCAATATCGGGGCATTGAATAGCACGCTCATTCAATCCCCGATATCGCATTGACATCGTTCCTGCATCGTATTGGACGTTCACACCATACAACGCAGGAACGATCTCGGGTCCGACGATCGAACCACGTGACTTTTCATTGCAATCGTGCTACGATATCGCAACGTGTAAACCCGCCATTATGCGCCTGGCCATGTTTGCTCGTTCAGGTCTCAGTTTGATATGCACCCTGTCACACACAGTGTTTTTAAAAGGAACAGGTGATGTCTGCAATATGCTGGTGTAACACAGGCACAGTTTTCTTAGAGAATAGCGGCTGGGCAATTGGTACTGGGATTGGACTGCAATGGCCATCAGCTTTCAGAAACTCGCTGTATCCATCAGGCAGAAAGGCAGCATTTCTGTGGCCAACAAATTGGAGTGTTGAAGTTCTTTTCTTTAGGATGTGTAGGAGAAAATAATCTTTTATAAGACCACAATTGTGGGACTGAGGCGGCCGTCACACGCTGAGATATCTCTAGCGATATTGTAAGCGATCACGTGCACGCGCGATCGCTTACAATATCGCTCACATCGCTGGTGAGCTGTCACACAGACAGACTTACCAGCGATGTGGATCCGCGATCTCGCTGGTAACTATGGTACACATCGGGTAACTAGGCGCCGCGCGTCGCTTAGTTACCCGACGTGTACCATAGTTACCATCTCCCAGCATAGGCTCTGCGCTGGGAGATCGTTCATCGTGGTGTTATACACCACGATGAAGCAGATCGTGACATCGTTCATCGCAAGATGTGAGCTCCGGAGCTCAGATCAGCGATGTCACGATCAAGCGATTTCACATCGTAAATCACTTGATTACATGCAACGATTTCTTGCCCGATATCGCTTAAGCGATCAAAAAGGAGATCGCTTAAACGATATCGGGCAAGAAATCGTTGCGTGTGACGGCCGCCTGAGTACTAGCTGCTGTGATGAGAGAAGATGGAGAAGGGTGTAAGTGAGAAACTGCTGGACTGTGAGGGAGGTGGAGATATTATGGTGGGTTGACAATGAAGTGGTGTGCTCGGTGTCTAAGATCGGTCAAAACCAGCAGGCGTGTCGACATCCGTAACTGCTGATGGGCTCTCACCCAATTGTAGCTGGTAAGGAGACCTGTGTAGCAACACTTGTCATGGTAATGGAAGAGGAAGAAGCAGCAGATGCAGTTGATATGGTGGACAGTGAGGCCCAATATGCCCCGTTTTAGCGCTGTAAGATTGCCAGAGTAGCAGGTGTTGCCCATGTGCCAGATCATGCATGTAGTAGTCAAGTTGTTTATTTGCCTCTCCTTATTTTTTTTTCTAATTTGGCAAATAAAGTGAGTTGGGTTATCCTTTGTGGCCCAGGCTAGGCAACCCTTGCCGCCCTTCAGAACTCCTGACCCATGACTGCTGCTGTCCAGAGCCAGGGTTGTGGCTGAGGATGCAGTTCTTGTCATGGTTGCAGCACTCTGTCTCTGTGCGGAAAGCCACAGCCTAACCTCCTTGCCCTTCTGCTCCATCTCTGCTAAGCTACTTGGCTGCATGACTCTGGCTTGATTCCAAGTGGGAACTCGAACCTGATCATCATCTTCTCTGTTGTCACACACCTCACTCTGAGAGTCACCCGTTCTACCCTGAAAACACAGTGCAGTGAGGGTGCTCAGATGTCTGAGTCTCATCATCACCTCAAACCCCGGGGGTTAACATCTGGTGACGAGCATGGGATTCCCAGGATCAAAACTAGGGGTGAATCAGGCAAGCCATGGTTGTTCCCGCCTCCTGTAGTACTCTGATGCGCCAGCCGGAGCGTCATATCCAGCCCGGTGCATTGTGGGGCCTGATCACGTGTTCTGCCGCACCCCCATAGTACTCCATACAGTATAATGCACCTTCTTGGGGCACCATCAAATATAAGGCACCCCCATTATCCATAGGACTCCATCACATAATGCACCATCATAGTATTCCATCACATATAATGCACCCCCATAGTACTTAATCACATATAATGTAACATCATCGAACTCCATCACATATAATGCACCATCATAGGACTCCACATATAAAGCACCCCCATAATACTCCACATATAATGCACCATCATAGGACTCCATCATCACATATAATCCACCCCCATAGTACTCCACATATAATACACCATCATAGGACTCCCATCACATATAATGCTCCCCCACAGTACTACATCACATATAATGCACCATCATAGTACTCCATCATCACATATAATGCACCCCCATAGGACGCCATCACATATAATGCCCCATCATAGTACTCCATCACATATAATGCACTCCCATTGTACTCCATCATCACATATACTGCACCATCATAGGATTCCATCACATATAATGCACCATCATAGGATTTCATCACATATAATACACCATCATAGGACTCCATCACATATAATGCACCCCCATGGTACTACATCACATATAATGCACCATCATAGGACTCCATCACATACAGTACAGACCAAAAGTTTGGACACCTCATTCAAAGAGTTTTTCTTTATTTTCATGACTATGAAAATTGTAGATTCACACTGAAGGCATCAAAACTGAATTAACACGTGGAATTATATGCTTAACAAAAAAGAGTGAAACAACTGAAAATATGTCTTATATTCTAGATTTTTCAAAGTAGCCACCTTTTGCTTTGATTACTGCTTTGCACACTCTTGCCATTCTCTTGATGAGCTTCAAGAGGTAGTCACCGGAAATGGTCTTCCAACAGTCTTGAAGGAGTTCCCAGAGATGCTTAGCACTTGTTGGCCCTTTTGCCTTCACTCTGCTGTCCAGCTCACCCCAAACCATCTCGATTGGGTTCAGGTCTGGTGACTGTGGAGGCCAGGTCATCTGGCGTAACACCCCTTCACTCTCCTTCTTGGTCAAATAGCCCTTACACAGCCTGGAGGTGTGTTTGGGGTCATTGTCCTGTTGAAAAATAAATGATGGTCCAACTAAATGCAAACCGGATGGAATAGCATGCTGCTGCAAGATGCTGTGGTAGCTATACTGGTTCAGTATGCCTTCAATTTTGAATAAATCCCCAACAGTGTCAATAGCAAAGCACCATCACACCCCCTCCTCCATGCTTCACGGTGGGAACCAGGCATGTAGAGTCCATCCGTTCACCTTTTCTGCGTCGCACAAAGACACGGTGGTTGGAACCAAAGTTCTCAAATTTGAACTCATCAGGCCAAAGCACAGATTTCTACTGATCTAATGTCAATTCCTTGTGTTCTTTAGCCCAAACAAGTCTCTTATGCATGTTGCCTGTCCTTAGCAGTGGTTTCCTAGCAGCTATTTTACCATGAAGTCCTGCTGCACAAAGTCTCCTCTTAACAGTTGTTGTAGAGATGTGTCTGCTGCTTGAACTCTGTGTGGTATTGACCTGGTCTCTAATTTGAGCTGCTGTTAACCTGCGATTTCTGAGGCTGGTGACTCGGATGAACTTATCCTCTGCAGCAGAAGTGACTCTTGGTCTTCCTTTCCTGGGGCGGTTCTCATGTGAGCCAGTTTCTTTGTAGCACTTGATAGTTTTTGCAACTGCACTTGGGGACACTTTCAAAGTTTTCCCAATTTTTCAGACTGCCTGACTTTCATTTCTTTAAGTAATGATGGCCACTTGTTTTTCTTTAGCTGCTTTTTTCTTGCCATAATACAAATTCTAACAGTCTATTCAGTAGGACTATCAGCTGTGTATCCACTAGACGTCTGCACAACACAACTGATGGTCCCAACCCCATTTATAAGGCAAGAAATCCCACTTACTCAACCTGACAGGGCACACCTGTGAAGTGAAAACCATTTCCGGTGACTACCTCTTGAAGCTCATCAAGAGAATGCCAAGAGTGTGCAAAGCAGTAATCAAAGCAAAAGGTGGCTACTTTGAAGAACCTAGAATATAAGACATATTTTCAGTTGTTTCACACTTTTTTGTTAAGTATATAATTCCACATGCGTTAATTCATAGTTTTGATGCCTTCAGTGTAAATCTACAATTTTCATAGTCATGAAAATAAAGAAAACTCTTTGAATATGAAGGTGTGTCCAAACTTTTGGTCTGTACTGTATAATGCACTATCATTGGACTCCATCACATATAGTGCACCCCGATAGTACCTTCATCACATATAATGCACCCCCACAAGACGCCATCACATATAATGCACCATCATAGGACTCCATCACATGTAATGCACCCCGATAGTACCTTCATCACATATAATGCACCATCATAGAACGCCATCACATATAATGCACCATCATAGTATTCCCATCACATATAATGCACCATCATAGTACTCCATCACATAAAACTGAACTTGGAAATTATAGGCAAGCAAGCTTAAAGGGAACCAACCACCCCAATGACCCCCCCGGACTATTAATATCGGTCCCTACACACAGCACATACATGTGCTGCAATGATTTTTGCTAAAAAAACTGTTTTTTAAAACTAAAGATAATGCTTTTGAAAGTTTAAACCGAATGGACGGATGGG
Source organism: Allobates femoralis (assembly GCA_033576535.1). Taxonomy (NCBI): domain Eukaryota; kingdom Metazoa; phylum Chordata; class Amphibia; order Anura; family Aromobatidae; genus Allobates; species Allobates femoralis. Next base: position 464,103,283 of record JARQOC010000003.1, read on the forward strand.
CGTTACTTATCTGTGGCAAAAGCCGAGATCTGCTGCCACTCATCCTCCCGTCTCCCCTCGCAGCAGTTATGGACAGCCCTTTGTTCAGCGTCACTGCCTGGTGCACGGGCTCGCATGCCCGTGCACACGTCATCATCTACAGCCGGGAAGCGAGCGCGCGCTCTGACTTCCTGCGCTCGGCTATGGAAGACAGAGCGCGCGCTCGCTTCCCGGCTGTAGATGATGACGTGTGCACGGGCATGCGAGCCCGTGCACCAGGCAGTGACGCTGAACAAAGGGCTGTCCATAACTGCTGCGAGGGGAGACGGGAGGATGAGTGGCAGCAGATCTCGGCTTTTGCCACAGATAAGTAACGCCCATCCGTCCATTCGGTTTAAACTTTCAAAAGCATTATCTTTAGTTTTAAAAAACAGTTTTTTTAGCAAAAATCATTGCAGCACATGTATGTGCTGTGTGTAGGGACCGATATTAATAGTCCGGGGGGTCATTGGGGGTGGTTGGTTCCCTTTAAGCTACTGTGTGTAAAATCCTAGAGGGTTTTCTAAGAGTACCTTTACACGCCGCAATGTTTGTGGCGATATGAGGCGATCTAACGTGTGCGTGCACGTTTTTCATGGTCGCCTCAGATCGCCAATGGCGGCATCACACGCCGCAATTTCGCCCTCAACCTAAGGCGATGTGTTGCCCCGGAAATCGCCTCGCACACGGTGGAACCATTCTGGTGGAATTCCCTCACCGCTTTACACGCCGCAATCCCAAAGGCAATGTGGGCGTACATGGTCAACGCTGCGAGGAGATAGGCGTGCCACAGTGGTTTACACCGCGCCCCATACGCGCTCATTGGACAACGCAACAGCGTTACGATTTGTCAGCCTGCTCTGGAAGGCTGGCTAATGACGCCATTGTAGATGTGTGTGTTGATGAACGCACAGCTCTTCAAATATGGTGCCCTGTGAACTGACAGCCAATAGGAGCACAGTAGCCACCACCAATCATCGCTGATGGGGCGCGGACTCCAGCACACTGTGGCACGCCTACGGGAAATCAATAGGCGACGCAGATTCCATCACTATCGCCCGTTCACACGCCAAAAACAGGGAATCTCGCCTTCATGATTGCCTCTGATTTTGGAGCAGTGCTCTGAAATTGGAACAAGGCGACAGGTTTTTTATCGCCGCCAAATTCCCAAATTACATGCCGCAACTGGGAGGCAATTTGACGGCGATGATGCCAGGGCAACATATCGCCGGCAAGATTCCTCACCGAGGTTTCGGCGTGTAAAGGTACCCTAATGGTACCTTTACACGCGGCTACATTTCTAGGGTGGCTACAGGTAACTTACTGGTTGCAGTGAAATCATGGAGAGATTATTCCATTTGTACACAGCAACAAGATAGAACCTTGTCTCCATGATTTCACTGCAACCAGTAAGTTACCTGTAGCCACCCTAGAAATGTAGCCGCATGTAAAGGTACCATCAGAGATGCTATACTGGAGTATCTGAATAAAAATAACCTCATGACCCAATATCAACATGGGTTTACGAGGGACTGTTCCTGTCAAACTAATCTGATAAGCTTCTATGAAGAGTGTGATAGGGCGACTCGCTTGCGGGCATCAGGAGAACAACAATAGGCAGCGTCTTCACAAACATAGTCCAAAATGGTTTATTTCCTCCATAAACCGATAACAGAAAAAATGCAAAACTAGCACCTTTTAAGTGCAGGCCAAAAGAAACGGAAAACAATTGCTTTTAAGTGCCCCTTCTCAGGTGTCACCAACCTGCGTTCACACAGTTTGGTCAGTGACCAGCATCCAGCTTGGCCTGGAGTATTCACACACAGGAGGCTACTCTCAGCCCCTCCTAGCACAGACAGCCGTGCTTCACACCAGGCTTCAGTTTATAGCCTGTAACCACACCCAGCGGTGAGGTATGTGGGTACTGGACCCGCCCGTCTCTCACAGCACCCATAAGCCGGACCCTTGCATGCACTAAGTAAAACTCCCAGTGCAAACGTGCACTAGAGAATAATACTCCGGCTTATGTCACAGATAACAGGAATCTCTGTGACACATACCTCGCCACCTCACAAGAGGTAAGTTCTGGACTGGACCAAAGAAATGCAGTGGACGTGGTGTATATGGACTTTTCAAAAGCTTTTAAAACGGTGCCACACAAAAGGTTGATACAAATATTTTCCCCTATCCCCATTGCTCTCATTTTATGTAAGTGGGTTAAGAACTGGCTCAGTGATAGGAAACAAAGGGTGGTTATTAATTAACAGTGGGGTACCACAGGGGTCAGTTTTTGGCCTGCTTCCTTCTAACATATTTATTAATGACCTTGTAAGGGGGCATACAGAGTAGAATCTCAATATTTGTAGATGACACTAAACTCTGCAGGGTAATTAATAGAGATGAGCGGTGTTCGATTCGATTTGTTCACCAATCTCAAATTCGAGCTGTTTTGGGTGGTGTTCGAGGCATTCATCGAATTAGAACAATTAACTTGAAATTCAGCAGTTCGCGGGTATGTTCGATAACGCTTCGATCACCAATTTTTTTTTCTCCAAACTGCAGATACAGTAGGGCGGTGCAGGCTGTCATCCAATCACACATACACACAGCAAAGTGCATTTTTTGTACCCAAGCAATGTTAGGCATCATTGGCTGTGTAAGTCACATGTCCTAGCACTATAAGACCCAGCCATTTTCTCCATCGCCACCATTTGCTCATTGCTGTAGCTCTGTGTCAGACGGCACTACTGCTGCTGTGGGCGATATAGAGCGAAATCAAGCAATTGTGTTCTGATTCAGCTACTGAGGTAGATAGATAGGTTTAGGGAGTAGGGACTGGAGGTAGGGTGCGAATTTTAGGAGTATCAGCCCTTTTGAGGGCTGCTTCATAGGAGTAGCGATTAGGGACTAGTAGTCTAGCAGCCCTTTTTCAGGTATATTCATAGAAGCAGGGATTAATTTTAATTTCAGCCCTTGTTAGGGCTAGGTTAGAGCAGTCCCTATTAGTTTTTGCCAGGCAGAAGTGTGCCAGTGCTGTGCAAGCGTTTTTCACAGCATCTGGCCACATCTAGCTCTGGGAGTCCTTTAGGGCAGGTAGTGTAGCACTGCTGTGAAGAAAGCTACACCACCTGCCTTAGTAGGCATTTTTTGGCTGCAGCTAGTCCAGGCAATTTGTTTGGGCTAGTACTGTAGCAGTGTCACTTACACAGTGGTGTAGCCCACTTGTGAAAGAAGCTACACCGCTTGTGTAGTTGGTGCTAATTTTACCTGCACCTTGCCCAGGTCTCACTTTGGTCAAGTAGCAGTGCACTAAAAAAGAAGCAGTGTAGGCCATTCTAATACAAAACAACCACACCACCTGTGTAGTCACTTACTCTAAATTTACCTGCACTTGCCCAGGTCTCACTTTGGTCAAGTAGCAGTGCCACTAAAAAGAAGTAGTGTAGGCCACTTCTAATACAAACAACTACACCGCCTGTGTAGTCACTTACTTCTAATATTTACCTGCACCTTGCCCAGGTCTCAATTTGGGTCAAGTAGCAGTGTTGGTTCAGTCACCTCTGCTTGATTTACATCCAGCTTTTTGTTGTCCAACAACTGTACAGTTGCAAATTTTGTCCCATACAAAATAAGTATCAAAAGGCATGCTGCTGGTGGGAATGGGAGTAGGTAGAAAGGGAAAAAAAGTTTGTGTCCGTGGGGTAGATGCTAAATCTACATTAACATCTACTGAAGAAAGGCAATCTTCCAGCCAAAGTAAGATGTCCACTTCTTTCCGTGGAGATTCTGATATGATCCCTTTCGTACGGACACGACACAGACGACGATCGATACCAATTCTCGATGAGGCACAAAAAGAGCAGGCGCTTGAATGGATAGCAAGTGCTTCAGCAAGTGGGCTCTCCTCCACCTCAACTTCTACATCACAAATACAGCAGTCCTCAGAGGTGTCGCCCCAATCCCACTTACTTCCGCACAGCTCCCAAGTGTCCAGCCACCCATCTGAGTATGGGGTAAGACAGATGGTTGAGTATGCATCGCTCTTCTCTCATACTATAGCCTGGGAATCAGAGGTCTGCTCCAAAGCTTTTGTGAGTCAAGACGAGGAAATTATCTGCACTGATACCCAGAAGCTTTTGGAGTCGGATCCAGGCCCAGATAAAGAAGGGTCTGAGCAAGCATAATGTAGACCCTCATTCATAAACTGTGAACTGCACCTTGGAGATCTTGTGAGCCCCTCCGCATACGACGACTCCTGTACTTCCTCCCCCTCCTCTAGTGCCACCACCTGACTCTGAATACTGTTTAAAGTGTGCTCCAGTATGGAAATGATGGGAATAGTCATGCTGATAATATCATCACTAAACATCTTCGTCGACATTTCAATACTGTACAGAATGGTGCATAGGTCATTCATTTCAGACCACTTCAACTGTGTGATTTGCCCCACCTCTGGATCTCGTAGGCCCAGGTTGTACGTCATGACTTATTACACCAGGGCTTGTCGGTGCTGCCACAGTTGCTGCAACATGTGTTGAGTTGAATTCCATCGTGTCGGCACATCGCATTTCAGCCAGTGAACTGGCAGGCCGAACGACTTCTGTAGAGATGCAAGGCGTTGAGCTGCAGGATGCGAACAGCGGAAGTGAGCACACAGCGACCGTGTCCTCTGCGTAACACCATCTAGGCCCGGATAGTGTGCAAAAATTGGCTGAACAACCAGTTTAAGATGTGAGCTATGCAAGGCACGTGTGTCACACTGCCCCGGCGGAGGGCTGCACCCAGCATTGCAGCATTGTCGCACACGGCCTTCCCTGGCTGCAGGTTCAGGAAAAACAAGCATTGATGAAACTCGGTCTCCACAGCTGACCACAAATCCTCAGCTGTGTGACTCATATTTCCCAGACATTTCAAGGTATAGACCGCCTGATGCCCTGCTGCCATCATAATAAGGAGGTGTGCAGGATTCCTTGTGCACAGTTAGAACGCCGGTGGCATTACCAGACAGGCTTTGGGTGCAGGTGGAGGACCGAGACGAGGTTGAGGAGGCAGAAGGAGTGGAGGAACTTATCCATACAGAGGATTGACGCACAACTCGTGGGGATGGCAAGACATGGGCAGCAGCCCCTTCTCCTGCTGTCTTCATAGTTACCCAGTGCACAGTCACCGCCATGTAACGCCCCTGTCCATGCTTACTGATCCAAGTGTCTGTGGTGAAAAGCACCCTGTCACACACAGAGTTTCTTAAGGAAGCGGTGATTTGTGTGCGGACATGCCGATGTAGTGCAGGCACAGCTTTCTTGAGGAGTAGTGGCGACTGTGCATCTGGTACTGGGGCACTGCGACGGACACAAGGTCTCAAAAATCCTCTGTGTACAACAGGCGAAGATTAAGCATTTCTGTAACCAACAGCTTGCAGATGGTGAAATTCAACCTCTTAGCTTTGTCATGGCCAGGAGGAAATGGTCTATTACTTGTCCACATCTGAGGGACCGAGGACTGGCTGCTGTGCTGAGACACAGTTGAGTATGGTGTCCCGGCAAACTGTTGGTCTGTGAGGAAGGTGCAGGCAGACATATTATGTTGCCTTCATCCAAAGGTGGTGCTCTTGATGTCTGACAGCGCTCAACACCAGCAGGTGTTTTCACTTCCAAAAGAACTGAGGACCTTCTAATCACACTGGCTGTTGCGGGTAAAGGTGGAAGGTCTGCATCCAAAAGCATGTGTGACTGCTGTCCCCACAGTCACAGAGGATGAAGAAGCAGCGGATGCACTTGATGGGCCAGTCGGTGGTTGGCCCGGCCTGCTAGGCTGCATTGTAGCACAGTGACTTCCCACTGCGGCTTTTGCTTCATATCCATGTGACGGTTCATGCATGAACTACTCAAAGTATAGATTTTTTGGCCTCTACTTAGATTTTGGTTACAAATCTTACTGATCTTACAGATAACATGGGGAGACTAAAGGCTTGTGGATTTTGGAATGTGCTGCATGAAAGTCACCTCACCAACCATTTTAAGCTTGCAACTGTGGGGCAATTGATGCCACTGAAGTGGTGTCTGGGCCCAAATTTTTGGAAAAAATGGATACTCTTGTTGTAGTCACCTAATGTGACACAATGCTCAGCTTGCACGAGGCCTTACAGATGCTGAAGGTAAAAACACAAATACTCCTTGCCTGCTAACAGGCCTTACAGATATGAAGTAAAACTTGCCAAGTACTCCTCGTCTGACATGGCCTTACAATAGTGAGGAAAAACTCACCAATACTCCTCGTCTGAACTAGCCTTACAATAGTGAGAAAAACTCACCAAGTTACTCCTCGTCTGAACGATAGCCTTACAGATAGTGAAGTAAAACTCACCAATACTCCTTGTCTAGCATGGCCTTACAGATAGTGAAGTAAAACTCACCAAGTTCTCCTCGTCTGAACTGGCCTTACAGATAGTGAAGTAAAACTACCAAGTACTCCTCGTCTGAACGTGCCTTACAGATAGTGAGTAAAACTCACCAAATACTCCTCGTCTGAACATAGCCTTACAGATACTGAAGTAAAACTCACCAAGTTCTCCTCGTCTGAGCATGGCCTTACAGATAGTGAAGTAAAACTCACCAAGTTCTCCTCGTCTGAACGTGGCCTTACAGATACTGAAGTAAAACTTACCAAGTTCTCCTCGTCTGAACGTAGCCTTACAGATATGAAGTAAAACTCACCAAGTTTCTCCTCGTCTGAACGTGGCCTTACAGATAGTGAAGTAAAACTCACCAAGTTCTCCTGGTCTGAACGTGGCCTTACAGATACTGAAGTAAAACTCACCAAGTTCTCCTCGTCTGAAGCTAGCCTTACAGATAGTGAAGTAAAACTCACCAAGTACTCCTCGTCTGAACGTGGCCTTACAGATACTGAAGTAAAACTCACCAAGTTCTCCTCGTCTGAACGTGGCCTTACAGATACTGAAGTAAAACTCACCAAGTACTCCTCGTCTGAACGTAGCCTTACAGATATAAGTAAAACTCACCAAGTTTCTCCTTGTCTGAACGTGGCCTTACAGATACTGAAGTAAAAACTCACCAAGTACTCCTCGTCTGAACGTGGCCTTACAGATACTGAAGTAAAACTCACCAAGTTCTCCTCGTCCTGAACGTACCTTACAGATAGTGAAGAAAACTCACCAATACTCCTCGTCTGAACGTGGCCTTACAGATACTGAAGTAAAACTCACCAAGTTCTCCTCGTCTGAAGTTGGCCTTACAGATATGAAGTAAAACTCGCCAAGTTCTCCTCGTCTAACGTGGCCTTACATATAGTGAGGAAAAACATCACCAAATACTCCTCGTCTGAACATGGCCTTACAGATACTGAAATAAAAATCACCAAGTTCTCCTCGTCTGAATGTTGCCTTACAAATGAAGTAAAACTCACCAAGTTACTCCTCGTCTAACATGGCCTTACATATATGAAGTAAAACTCACCAAATACTCCTCGTCTGAACGTGGCTTACAGATACTGAAGTAAAACTCGCCAAGTACTCCTCGTCTAATGTGGCCTTACAAAACTGAAGTAAAACTCACCAAGTACTCATCGTCTGGCATGATGCCTTACAATACTGAAGTAAAAAACTCGGTTTTAACGTGGCATGACAGATACTGATGTTCCATAACTCTCCAATCTCTTTTCTTTCTGCATTGCTTATATGGTAACTGCATTTTCATGTAGTTGTTGCTGTGTTTGATATTTGCCCCCTTTATTGGACACCTTGTAGAAGGTGTTTTCTATGTGTTTGTATATGTTTTTTTTGTTTGCCTGCCATTGTTTTCAATGGGGTTCGACGTTGTTCGACGAACATTTGACGAACATTCGACGAACACACATCAAATTCGACGAATCGAATATTCGAACATCGGGGTGGTGGCTCATCTCTAGTAATTAATACAGAGGAGGACAATTTTATCTTGCAGGAGGATTTATGTAAACTACAAGCTTGGGCTGATAAATGGCAAATTAACTTTAAAGGGGATAAATGTAAGGACATGCACTTGGGCAGAGGAAAAAAAATGTATAATTGTGCTTAATTGTAAAACACTGGGCAAAACTACCACTGAAAAAGACCTGGGTGCATGGGTAGATGATAAACTCACATTTAGTGCCCAGTGTCAGGCAGCTGCTGTAAAGGCAAATAAAATAATGGGATGTATTAAAAGAGGCATAGATGCTCATGAGGAGAACATAATTTTACCTCTATTCAGATCACTAGTGCGACCACACTTAGAATACTGTGTACAATTCTGGTCTCCGGTGTATCAGAAAGACATAGATGAACTAGAGTGGGTCCAGAGAAGAGCGACCAAGGTTATTAGAGGACTGAGGGGTCTGCAATACCAAGACAGGCTATAAAACTTGGGGTTATTTAGTTTGGAAAAATGAAGGCTTGGGGTGATCTTATAATAATGTATAAATATATGAGGGGACAGTACAGAGACCTTTTTAATGATCTTTTTACTCTTAGGCCTGAGATGGGACAAGGGGGCATCCTCTACATCTGGAGGAAAGAAGCTTTAATCATATTCACAGACGTGGATTCTTTAATCTCTTGCCGGCACAGGACATTGTACAATGTCCTGGGCCGGTAAGGGGGCTTTGATGTGAGCTCCGGCGCGGAGCTTACATCAAAGCACCGACATCTCAGCTGATCTCATCAGCTGAGATGTCTGGGTAACAGCACCGATCGGAACCCGGGATCCGATTGACGCTGTTAACCCCTTGGATCTCGCCGTTAATCTCTGACAGCGGGATCCAAGGCGGCCGCGGCGGGGAACGCGCTGTTCCCTGCCTGCTCCGGAGATCCGCGATAGTATCGCGGGATCTCCGGCGCTCATGTGACAGCCCAGGGTCCTGGCTAGACCCCGGATGCTGTCAGAGTGCAGTTTCCTGTTGTGGTTGGCTGGCGTTGCCAACCACAACAGGTCCGCGATTCTGACAGATACAGATGAGCTGCAGCTCATCTGTATCTCCCAGAAGCGATCGGACTGTGCAGCAAGGTGCCTCTCTATGGGGCAGTGTAAACATAAGAACATAAGAATTAATTAAAAAAATCAAGTTTTTAAAACCTGTAAAAAAATAAAAATATAAAAGTTCAAATCACCCCCCTTTTCCCCCAATCACAATAAAAGTATTAAAAAAAAAAATACACGTTTGGTATCGCCGCATTCAGAATCGCCCGATCTATCATCATATTAAATCCGTTAATGAGAGCCGAAAACTCTGTAACGGAAAAAATGGTCCAAACGCCAAAATTCCGTTTTTTTGGTCGCCGTAACATTGCTATAAAATGCAATAACGGGCGATCAAAACTGTGGATCCCCCCAAAAATGGTATCATTACAAACGTTAGCTCAAGACGCAAAATATAAGCCATCACACAGCCCCAGATCCTGAAAAATGAGGGCGCTACTGGTCGCAGAACATGGCGCAAAAAGTCCATTTTTGTTTTTTTGCAAACTTCAGAATTTTTTTTCACCACCTAGATACCAATAAAGGTATACATGTTGGGTGTCTACGAACTCGTACCGACCCGAGGCATCACCCCATCACATCAGTTTTACCATATAGTGAACATGGCGACTAAAATACCCAAAAAGCAAAAGTGTTATTGCACTTATTTTTGCAAATTCACTGCATTTAGAATTTTTTTGCAATTTCCCTGTACACTATATATGGTAAAATAAATTATTGCATATGAAAGTACATCTCGTCCCGCAAAAAAACAAGCCATCATATGTCTATATTGACAGAAAAATAAAAAAGTTATGGCTCTTGGAAGCAGGGGAGCAAAAAATGAAAATGAAAAATGAAAAAATTCCCCGGTCATGAAGGGGTTAAGAGCAGTGAGACTATGGAACTCTCTGCCACATGATGTTGTAATGAGTGAGCCACTACTAACATTTAAGAAGGGCCTGGATGCCTTTCTTGAAAAATATAATATTACCGGTTATATATACTAGATTCTTTGATAAGGCGTTGATCCAGGGATTAAGTCTGATTGCCGTATGTGGAGTCAGGACGGAATTTTTTCCCCCAATGTGGAGCTTAGTGTTGCCACATGTTTTTTTTTTTTTGCCTTCCTCTGGATCAACATGTTAGGCTATGTGTTGAACTAGGAGGACTTAAGGTCTACCTTAAATACTATGTTACTATAATGCACCATGATAGGACTCCATCACATATAATGCACCCCCATAGTACTCTCATCACATATAATGCACCCCCATAGGACACCATCGCCTATAATGCATCATCATAGTACTCCATCAATATAATGCACCCCCATAGTACTTCATCACATATAATGCACCCCCATAGTACTCCATCACATATAATGCACCCCCATGGTGCTCCACATATAATGCACCATCATAGGACTCCATCACATATAATGCACCCCATAGTACTCCATCACATATAATGCAACATCATAGTACTCCATCAAATATAATGCACCCCCATAGTACTTCATCACATATAATGCCCCATAATAGGGCTCCATCACATATAATGCACCCCCATGGTACTCCATCACATATAATGCACCATCATAGTACTCCATCACATATAATGCACCATCATTGGGCTCCATCACATATAATGCACCCCCATGGTACTCCATCACATATAATGCACCATCATAGTATTCCATCACATATAATGCACCATCATAGTACTCCACGTATAATGCACCTTCATAGTACTACATTACATATAATGCACCATCATAAGACTCCATCACATATAATGCACCCCATAGTACCTTCATTACATATAATGCACCCCCATAGTACCTTCATCACATATAATGCACCATCATAGGACTCCATCACATATAATACACCCCCATAGTATTTTCATCACATATAATGCACCCCCATTACATACCCATACACATTATCTCCCATCAGTTGGCACATTGAGTAAAGAAAAAATGTAAATTCTCTCCTCGATGCTCTCTGCTCGCATCTCTGGTCTCCCCAGTGTATGTCTGCTGCTCTGCAGGACCCGGGCAGTGCTGGAGCTCAGTGATGACGTCATCGCTCCCCGACATCCTGATCTGCAGAGCGACCGACAGCAGCAGCCGGTATTACAGTACAGGAGCAGCGTCTGTGGTGCCTTCTGCCGATGCCGCCCTCTGGTTACCGATGCATGATAGGTGCGGCCCTGTGAGGAGGGAGAATGGAGCCCTTCTGAGGGGGGGGGGGGGACAGCTGCCCCCCCACCCCTTGCTAGTTTTGCCCATGGTGACAAGGGTCTGGATTTTCCTTGGGCCCTACTTCGTCCTTTCCCGAATTCAGCACCAAAAGATTTTGGGCATCGGTGCAGATACTTTCCTCCTTGATTCTGTTAATCTTTTGAGCAGACCTCTGATGCTCATGGAATTCAACGTGTGAACATCTTTGCAGTATCGCCCATCTGTGTTTCCCCACATTCAGATGTGTGGTTGGAGAATTGTGACAAGGGGGGAGACATGGATAATTGTGACGCCACCTCTTAGGACTGTACTGTGTTTGACTTTGAAGAGGAGGAGAGGCCACTTGATGCAGCGTTTACCATGAACAGTATCAAAAGCTCTTTCTGGGCGTCATCCACAACTCATATTGCTGTACCGCTGTCAAAGAGACTGGAGTAGCCCGTACAGTAATAAGATTTTCACTTGACTTGGGATATGATGAGTCAGTGTTTGCTCAGTAAAGCTTTCAGTAACATTAGCAGGAGCATCTACCCTATGTACACCTCAAACACCAAGTCTATTCCCCCTTCCACCACACCTATTTCCCTTTCCACCACAACCTTGGGATTTCGCACTCATGTTAATGCAAACAGATTTCGCAATCACTTGTTTGAGGCAAAAAAAAAAGCCTTTTTAGGGGAAACAATGTTTTTGTAATCACTTGTTTTATGCAAAAAAAAACATGGCTTTAGAAACAACGGAGCAGAAAGCACTTAAATGCTGTGGCACTGACTGCAAGAATATATGTGGATCTGACTCACCACTCCAGCCACTTGTCAGTGGACTTTGGTGTAACTCCTTCCTGGGTGAATGGGTGCATCTCCATGAAGATCTTGCGCTGAATGTAAGTTCCACAATAAGCAACTGAAAGAAGACACGTCAGCACTCCAGGAATTGTGACCAGGTGAACAGAGCTTTATCGCACAAAATTTCAAGCAAACAGGCATGAGCCACACGGCCTGTTTGCTGCTCAGTTCCCTGCTCCGCTTCCGTACGCTTGTGACGTCTTCTGCTGAGCTGGATGACCATCAACATTGTGCAGTCTCTGGCTGGGTTGTGACGTCCTCTACTGTGGTTCATGACTTCATGTGTGTCCAGGCTTGCAGTCGCTACCAGATGCTCTAGGCCTCAGTTCCTGTGCTGGGTATGCTGGGTTCCTTTTTGTGCCTAGGGTGCACGCGGCCTCACCTTCCTTGCTTTTATTAGGGGTGTTGTGCACCTTGAATTGCTGTCCCCAGTCTATTGCTGAGAGACACCTCCTATTTAAATATAAGAAACGAAGGCTAGCACTCAACAGTGTTGAATGTTTTACGGTGCCAGTGAAAGGAGCCAAAGGTTCCGTAGACAATGTGGTTTGTAATCATTGCACACGTACAATGTCCGGTATGCTTAAGGTGAAAGTTTATTATACGTGCTGAGTGAAGCGACAGGCAAGTTAGACGTTTCGGTGTTCTAGGCTGTTATGTCAGCTTGTGTTGTATGGTCAGTACCTAGTTGGTGATGCTATGGTGGCGGAGCTTTCGCTTTCTGCCAGTGATATAGCATGCTGCACTCTGCCTCAGCATGTAGTGACACTACATGCTGAGCATGATAGTGCTAGCACTGCTATATCACTGGCAGAAAGCGAAAGCTCCGCCACCATAGCATCACCAACTAGGTACTGACCATACAACACAAGCTGACATAACAGCCTGAACACCTGTGGATCCACTATAGGTGAGCTCTTCACACAGAGACCCTTGTACTCTGTCTCATCTAGGATAATCCAGGGAAGTCTTGAATCTGAAGGGATCCCTACATCTAATCACTAGACCAGACCGAAGACGCAGCCTCTCCTGCAGATCCAGGTCCTATAAGCATATATCCTGGTGAATATCAGAAGGTATATACATCACCCAAAGCTGGCTTCACCACATGAACAAAAAACCACATTGTTCTAGCTGTTCATTCTGAAGCAACCCTAAGGGCAACAATGTGAACAAGGCCAATGTTTTGGCCGAAACGTCTAACTTGCCTGTCACTTCACTCAGCACTGTATAATAAACTTTCACCTTAAGCATACCGGACATTGTACGTGTGCAGTGATTACAAACCACACCTCCTATTTAAAGTTCCCCTTCCACTGTTGGGCGTTGCAGAACTTTGCATTAGATTTGTGAATTTAACAATGTGTGTTGGTCCAGCTAGCTTACAGAGAAGATATATCTGGGCACACCTAACTCAAAATTTTAATCACACAGCGTGTTGGAGGTTACGTATTTCATATACTTTATTTTATTGCCACAACATGTCCAGACACAAAATATGGCCTTTACATAGGCCTTTATCAAGGTTTCAGTGTCGGATCAGGTGAGGGTTCCAAACTGAACCCAAAGGGTTAAAATTGTGGCTACAACAAGCGTGGGTGCAAACCTAGGGGTTCCTGTAGTATGAGACAAGGCTCAAGGAGAGACACCTTATCATGTGTTCTGTGGCAATGAGGCGGGGGGGGGTGCTAGTTTCTCCTGGTCGGCCTGTATTTCTAGCTTCAGTTCTGCCAGTAATCAGTCCTGTATAGTTGTTGTCTCTCTGTCTTTGTCCCTGGAACAGTCCTGTCTGTGTTTCCCCTGATACCAGCCTCCCTGCCTTGTCTCCGGATTTCTTTTGTGCCTTGTACCTTGAACCTATAGAACAAGATTTCCTGTGTCTTGTGAATAAACCTCTGTTCAACTTTTGAAGTTAAGTCCAGTGTTCCGGCTGAGTGTGTACTATGCTGTGCTCATGCTACTGTGCTGAGCTCACACCGTCCAGCTCCGGTCCTGTGGTGCCTGTGTCACTCAGCTACAGTCCATGCTTGTTGTGCTTGCATTGTGCTATTGTTCTCGTACTATCCAGCTCTGGTCTGCTCCTGTAGAGCCCATGTCATGTAGCTCCGATTCGCTCCTGCTCTGCTTGCACCATCTTGCTTGGGTCTTTTCCAGGCAATATATGATGTCCAAAGCCTGGTGACCGCTACCTGGAGCTGTGTTCGATTTCTGGAGCACACTGCCTAGTGCCTGGAGCTGTGTCTGATTTCTAGAGCCTGATGACTGCTGCCTAGTGCCTGGAGCCGTGTCCAATGTGTGGAGCATGACTACTGCCTGGTGCCTGGAGCCATTTCTGATGTCCAAAGCCTGATGACCACTGCCTGGTGCCATTTCTGATGTCCAGAGCCTGATGACTGCTGCCTGGAGCTGTGTCCGATGTCCGGAACCTGATGATTGACGTCTGGCTTCCAGATCTCCTGTCAGTGTTTCCATGTCTTCTTCCTGGAGCCATGGTCAATGTCCAGATGTCCTGACTGTGTCCTGAAATTCCCTGCCTGGAGCTGTATTCGATGTCCAGTTTCCAGATGTCCTGCCTGTGTCCTGACGTTCACTGTCTGGAGCCGTGTCCAATATCTGGAGTGCAGATGTCCTGCCTTTGTCCTAGATGTCCAGCCTATGTTAAGATGTCCTGGATGTCCTGGTTGTCCAGCCTGTGTTCCTGAGTCAGTCTCGCTCGTGTTCCTGGATGGGCTCCTCCCTGTTCCTGGCAAGTCTCCAGACTTGTAATCCGGTGACAGCTCTGCCTGAGTTTTCCTGGAACTGATTAGCCGGTGTCCTAAGCTGCCCTGCCAATGTTCCTGGACCTGTGCTCTCTGTGTTCTGCTTTATCCCGATGTCCAGCCTGCTCCCTGGGAACCATCCTGTAATGACCTTCTGCCATGCCATCACCTGACGTCAGCCAATCTATAATGTGATGTGATCCCCTAGCCTGATATGCGGAATAGGGAACCTGGATAATGTATTGTTTTCTTGTACTTTTTGACTCTATATGTTAGTAAACTTTATGTTCCTTTCACCTGAAGTTGTGCGGTGTCTTCAAGTCCTGACTGTTGCCACCTTGCCTACTTGCTCAGCTGCCACAGACCCAGGTCGCTGCCTTTGCCCAGTCAGGGCAGGACCAGGTCCCCCCTGTGGTCCAGTGGGTCCACAAACTAGTATGCATGCCCCATGTCGACATTGGCCTTGTGGAGTGGGAACGTACGCAAAGCCTATTTCATAATAGCTCCGCTGCCTGTTAACGATTCCTGGAGTGCTGCCATGGCTTCTTTCATTTGCTTATTAAAAATGCGGCTTTGTCAATGCACACAGATTTGGTAATCACACTCTATTGCCACCTAATAAAGGTAGCAATCCTAAAAGTTATAATTGCTTCTTTAACAAGCCTTTTAATATGACTTAGGATTTGTAGTTTGGGGTTCTGATCTAGCAAAAATCCTAAGTCATATTAAAAGGCTTGTTAAAAAATCAATTATGAACTTTAGGATGTTGTGGTGACCAAAAAAACATAATTTTGGCATTTGGACCTTTTTTTCCGTTACGCAGTTTACGGCTCTCATTAATCAATGTTATATCTTGATCTGGCATTTCTGAATGCGGTGATACCAAATGTGTATTTTTTTAAATACTTTTATTTTGAATTGGGTAAAAGGGGGGTGATTTGAACTTTTGTGTTTTTTTTTTTTTTTTCATATTTTAAAAAACTTTATTTTTTAATTAATTCTTGTCTTTATTCAGCCTCGGGACATGGCACTTGCTTTCACTTTCAGTGGTTGGCAGCACCCGCCAACCACTGACAGGAAGCGGTCCCTGATAGCTTCTCGGTTCACACCAGGACCCGGAGCGATCATATGAGCACTGGTGATCGCAGGATCTCTGATGCAGGCAGGGAACAGCACGACCCCTGCCGCGGCAGCTTTGGATCCCACTGTCAGTGAATGACAGCAGGATCCAAGGGATTAACAGCACGATCGTATCATGAATCCAATCGGTGCTGGAAGCCTGAGATCTCAGCTGATGAGATCAGCTGAGATGTCGGGTGTCTGATGTGAGCACCACACCAGAGCTCAAATCAAACACTGGGACCCCACTCATGATGTTGTATTATGTCAAGGTTGGGAAGGGGTTAAAGAGTCAATTATGACTCTTAGGATTGCTACCTTTATTAGGTGGCACTAGAGTTTGTCTACTTCCTCACTGAAGTGACAATTTGCATGTTTCCCAGATCAGCATTGCGGCTATAAGTCTCCTCAGCCGGCAAGCATAATGCTCTCACCTAGGAGAATAGCTACTCCGTCAGACCTCGTCTTAGCCTCTCATACAGCCAGATTAGAATTTCACCCACTGCACTGATGAGGGGCAATCACCCTGAAACGCAGCATCTGCAGTTTGGGGTTCTAATCTGGCACAAATCTTAAATCATATTAAAAGGCTTGTTAAAGAGTCAATTATGACTTTTAGGATTTTAGGACTTTATTAGATGGCCCTAGATTTCGTCTACTTCCTCACTGATGTGACAATTTGCATATTTCCCAGAGGAGCATTGCGGCTATAAGTCCCCTCAGCCGTCAGGCAGAATGCGCTCCATAAGGAGAATAGCTACTCCCCCAGACCTGTCCCTAAGCTGTAACAATCTGAAAATGGTGACAACGGCAAATGGTTGCTTATTAAATCCCTAGGACATGTGACTTAGGCAGCAAATGACACAAGCCCTTGTGTCTACAAGTTATGGATGTTTTAAGTGCCTTGATTGGCTGCCGGCGTGGAACAACCACACAGAAAGTGCTGGGAAAAAAAATGGAGTCCGATACTCCTCTGACCTCTCACCACCCCATCCCCTCATCAAACATGTCCCACCCACTATCCTACACAGTCAGAAGGTTGATGAAAAGGATCACTGCAAAAGCAGTAATACTTGCTTTCATCGAATCAGTTATCGAAACATAGCCCAGTTCACTTACATTTTAGCAAAATATTCTGGTTCCTAAATCTGAATCTGCAATGTTTGTGCCGAATTTGAATTAGGCAAACATTCTCTCATCTCTACTTCTTGGTTCAAAAGGTGGACCAGATCTCGGTTGCTGCAGCTCCCGAAGATATTTAAAGAAGCAGAGCCTTTTCAGCAATTGGCAGTGAGTGACTCCAACTTGCAGGTGCATCATGGAGAATTCAACAGTGCCATTCGGCAAAGCAGAAGATTCGAAGCCTGTTCCTAATGCGGTAGTTTCCGGGGCTCAAGATGGGGTGAATGGTTGCCTTATTTTACTATACCGATTGCTTTTTATTAATATTTTTAGGCCAGGAAGGCGGGGCAAAAAAAATGAAATAGAGAAAGGGTTATCCTAAACTTATGACAAAAATCT
Source organism: Allobates femoralis (assembly GCA_033576535.1). Lineage (NCBI taxonomy): Eukaryota > Metazoa > Chordata > Amphibia > Anura > Aromobatidae > Allobates > Allobates femoralis. Next base: position 464,120,783 of record JARQOC010000003.1, read on the forward strand.
CTGTCAAGCCTGTACAGAACAGACAGTAGCTGAAGAATCTGAGCCAATGTTTCAAGAGATCAGATCTGTAATTAAAATATAGTGAATAGGTAAATTCGCCTTGTCAGAGCATACTCCTCCTCGAGTAGACCTCAGCTGCCCTCTGAGGTTAGCTCCCAAGTGGAAGGGGAAGAACCAGGAGAATTATTGGATGGGTCTGATATATCTTCATCTAATGGATGTCTGTGTTTCCCAGCAGAAGAAAAAGATTAGTGAAAATCATAAGGGACACTATTGGGGTGAAATCTCCTCGGCAACAACGGTCTGTGCAAGACACCATGGTTAGTAATATGGAGGAGCGTAGATACAGGATATTTCCCATACATAAACATTTTCTCTCTTTGATTTAAAAAGAGTAGTAAAAAGGTAAAAAAGAGTGTCAGTTCTTCAGATTTCAAAAAAAGAACATGGGAAAAATATCAAGATAGACACAGCTATTTCCAAGATTTCAAACCACTGTAGCCTTTCCCTTTGAGGACTTAGATTCTCCCCCTGGATAAAACGGCAGACACCTTAATGGGGCTTGGGAAGCGATGGTATGTTCCTTTAAACCCAGTATTGCTGAAATTTTTACAGCAATATCCCTGGTTAAGTGGTTTAATCAATTAAAATAACAAATAAGGGATAGGTGTCCAGGAAACAATTATTTGATGCTTTTGCCACCATTCCAAAAGCATTTGTAGCAGACTCATTAGTGGACAGTGTTTGATAGGTTGCCTGCGCCTGTGCTCTCTCCATTTCTTGACGTAGAGCGCTCTGGTGAAAAATATTGGACAACCACTTCCGGTTCCGGCGCCATCACGGGTACACGGGAGTGAGGACGCTCCCGGCACCAGCCAGCCTTAGACCGGCAATACTAGCTCCCGCGGTCGCACCAACGGCTCGGGGTGACTCGCAGTGACTCGTAGTGACCCGGCACAGTGGAGCGGTGGTTGCGGAGCGCGGGAGGCGGCCAGCACACAGCCACAAGACCGCCCGCTCTGAAAGCGGGAAGGAGCAAGATGGCGGCGCCCGCCCAGACGGCTGTCACAAAGAGGAAAGAGGCGGGACACAGGAACTGCCGCAGCCCCAGAGGACAGACCGCGGGGAACACGGGGGCACACGAGGTATGCTGGGAAAGTCAAAAGGAGGGAGCCCCAAGATAGACAGTGATATGCAGAGACCGAGCCAGCAGCAAGACAGCACCATAGGAGCCAGGGAGGCAATTGAATCGCTGAGGGCTGATATCACGGCTGCAGTGAGGGAAGCAGTGAGGGACGCTCTGGAAGATATAAGGGAAGCGACGGCTAGACATGCAGGCAGGTTAGATCACCTTGAACAAAGGGTGTCCGATCTGGAGGACAGACTGAATGTGAAGGAGCAGGAGTTGGAGGAGGCACAGAAAAGAAATGCCCGGATGGCTGATAAATTGGAGGATTTGGAGAATAGATCAAGAAGAAGCAATTTACGCATCACTGGGCTGCCTGAATCTGTCTCCTTTCAGCAACTGGACACTGTATTTGAGAGGGACTTGCCTGCTGCCCTGGGCATAGAGGGGCTGTGTAAAGTGGAAAGAACACACAGGTTGGGGCCCCCAAGAGGATCTGTCCAGGAGACTTCTGCTAATGAAAGGGGCAAACGGAGTAATCAGATGCCCAGAAGCCCAAGACAGGCTATAGCCAAGTACCTTGATTTTAAGGACAAAGATAAGCTCCTGCGAGCCTTCAGGGCCAGAAGGTGCCCACTGGAAATGTTGGGGCACAAAGTGGTTCTACATGAAGACTTTTCAGCCTTGGTGGCGAGACAGAGACGAGTTTTCAGCGATGTATGCGGTATGTTATACCGAAGCGGTATATAATTTCAGCTCCAATACCCAGCGGTACTCAGAACAAGAGGAGAGGATGGCACTTTTCAAAGATGGCGGAATCCGGAAGAAGCTATGAGGGCGTTTATGAGGTCGCCGCGCTACTCGCCGACTACCAGGAGAGATGCAGTAGATCCCCAAGAGGAGGCCCATCGAGTCCGGTTGAGACGCCAGCTTGAGGATGGAGCTGTGACTGAATGTGTATGATGAAGAGTTTTGCCCGTAAACACAGATAGTGGAGGATGACTTTTCTGATTTTTATGCTCCACTGAGCCTGTATACATGCAGGTGCTGGTTTGAGATTTTTTTTTTTTTTGTTTTTGTCCCTTCAAACGGACTTGATATTGCTGGGAGTATGATTTAGCGTCTCCCATATAGAGACTTGGCCGATTGACTGGGGGATGATATCTGATATTTGTGCAAGGGCTTGGCTGGTGGGAAAAGGAGGTATCCGTGCTGGAAAAAACGGAAGTACTGAGGTGAGCTGGTGTATATTTAGGTGGAGGGGGAGGGAAGGGGTGGGTTGTGTCAGAGGAGGCATGAAGGATTATATGGTTAAATTACTGTTAGAAATGTTTAGATGGAAGGGGGGTTCTTTTATAGGGAGGTTGGGAAGACTGGGGGTTGATGGGCGAAAGATTCTGAGTTCTAGGGTCAGCTACTTAATCTGTCTAAATGGTGTCTTCTATCTGGGAGGGGATACGTGGCCTCCGAGGTGTCTGGCGCGTCATGAGAGCTGTATGTATATAAACAATGGTTAGAATCATCTCTTGGAACATTAAGGGACTCAGATCCCCAGAGAAGAGGCCGATGGTGCTCCGGCACCTCCGGAGGCTACGGGCTGACATAGCTCTTCTGCAGGAGACTCATTTGCCCCAACATGATATGTTTAGGATGAATAGGCTATGGGTAGGGGAGGTTTATGGGTCAGGGGCGGTGGGTCGACATGCAGGGGTTCTCACTCTAGTGAGTAAGGGTTTCCCTCATAAGCTGTTGCAGTGCTGTCATGATGCGAGGGGAGACATGTACGGGTGGTTCTAGAGACTCCGAGTGGGACTCTGAATATTCATAATGTATATGCGCCTAATGCTGACAGAAACTCCTTTTTTTACCAATTTGGGAGCGGAGGTGATGAAGTCGGGTTTGACTACACTTGTTGTGGGAGGAGACATGAACAAAGTCCTTGAGGTTACGGAGGATAGATCGGGAGTGAGAGGGGAGGGGAGGGATGGGTCGGGAGGAATGCGAGTGGGGCCCCTATGGGGATTGGTGGAAGATCTGGGTTTACATGATGTTTGGCGTCTACAACATCCGGTGGATCGACAGTACACTCATTTTTCGCATCCACACGGCTCATGGTCAAGGATTGACTTACTACTGGTTAGCAATGATTTGGTGACAAAGGTGGGGGAGACGGACATCATGGATTTGGTGATTTCTGACCACTGCCCAGTGATGATGACTTTGGGTGAGACTTTCTCGAGAGGCACCGACCTGATTTGGCATTTCCCGCATTATTTAAAGACTGACAAGGACTTCGCCCGTCTCATGGGGGAATGGTGGACGGACTACAAAACTTGCAATCCACCGGAGACTCTGGATTCTACTCTGTTCTGGGAGACGGCCAAGGCAGTGTTAAGAGGAGGGTGATGGCGTATGCAACGACACTTAAAAAGAAAACGCATTCTTCCTATCTGGCAATGAGTGGGCAGGTACGGGAGGGATATCGGCAATACCAACAATCCCCAACTGAAATAAATAGGCGAAAATGGCTGGCAGCGAAAGAGAAGTTCGATGCATGGGCGCGAAGAAGGGAGGTAATGGGCAAATCGGCCTGGGATGCGGAGTTACACAAATATGGGGACAAGGCGGGGAGGTTGTTAGCTCACTTGGCAAAGGGAAGGAACTCTACAACCCAGATTACGTCCATCAGGGATGTGAATGGAGTGATTTCCTGCAATCCAAAAGAGATTAATGCTACTCTGGGGACATACTATGCGTCTCTTTATGGCAAACGACCATGTGACTCAACTATGGGTCAACAATGGTTGGAGGGGGTTGAGCTGCCGGTGCTTACTGAGGAGGAATTAGTAGAATTAAACAGGGAGATCTCGGAGGAAGAGGTGAAAGAGACTATTAAGACATTAAATATTCACAAGGCACCGGGTCTGGATGGGTTCGGGGCTAGCCTTTATAAAATTCTGATAGACCAGATAGCCACACATTTGAGGGATATGTATAATGATTTCTTGAATGGTAAAGAGATTCCTGAACAACTAAATACGGCTTATATCAAGCTTCTCCCTAAGGGAGGAAAGTCTTCGGACGACCCGGCAGCATTCCGCCCAATCTCCCTGATTAACCAGGACTTGAAGATACTTTGCAAGATTCTGGCGGATCGCTTGGCTGGACTGCTGCCGCGTTGGGTAGGTAAAGAACAATGTGGTTTTGTCAGGGGGAAGGCGGCTGTTGCAAATGTGCGTAAAGCCATCATGGTTCTAGAGGCGGTTCGCATGGACACTCGGGTGGGGGGGGGCTCCAGCCATGGCCATTCTTGACGCGGAAAAAACTTTTGATAGTGTGGGATGGCCGTGGCTGGAGCGCGTCCTCGACAGGATGGGGTTCTCGGGGAGTTTTAGGAGCTTTCTGGGAGCACTATATGCCAATCCTAGGGCACGTGTGCACACTCCGGGGTTCCTATCAGACCCCATTAAATTGGAGAGGGGAACGCGTCAGGAATGCCCTCTGTCGCCGCTGCTTTTTAATCTGGCCATTGAGCCTCTTTCTACATATCTAAATGGGCCTGGGAGTTACTCGGGTATTAAGGTGGTCAACACGATCTTGAAATCAAATTTATTCGCTGATGACATCATACTCTATATGGCGAACCCTGATAGAGATTTAGGGGAGGTGCTGGAGAAGTTTGAGGTGTTTCATAAAATCTCGGGGTTTCGACTGAATTTGGCGAAATGCGAGATTTTACCTCTAACGGAGGATGGTAGAAGGATTTTACAGGATGACTGGCGACGAGACATATATCGGGGAATAAAAGTGTCCACCAAGGAAATTAAATACTTAGGTATACTATTGAGCAAAGATGCCAGGGATATTTATCGTCTGAATTTTCCTCCCATTATAACGAAAATTGAGCAGGAACTGGATAGATGGAAAGCTCTCCCGCTGTCTCTGTTAGGCAGAGTCCATCTTGTTAAGATGATCAGTTTCCCCCGTCTATTGTACCCTTTGCAGACGATCCCGCTCCTGCTACAACATACAGATGTTAATAGGCTCAATAGGGCCTTTTCTAGGTTTCTGTGTAGGGGGAGAAGGAACAGAATAAAGCTACGAACACTGATGTTTTCTAAGGAAGAAGGGGGTCTGGAATTTCCTAATGTAAGGGGATACAACTTGGCTTGTGTCCTCCGACATGCGGTGGACTGGCTGAGAGGCACGAGTATACACTCAGATTATGAGTTGGAGACACAATGGTGTGCACCATTGAGCCTGGGAGCAGTATTGCAGGCCCCGGGGGGGGTCCTGGGTTTGTCTGTCAAACACTCTATTATATTCCAAGATACTAGGGCAGCATGGAAAGCAGTAAGGTGTAAACTGGGATTATCGTGAAGAACATCGAGATATACGCTGCTTTGGGATAATCCGGATTTCCACAGGGGAGGGAAAATGCCTTATTTAAGATATGGAAGGAAAGAGGGTAAACACACTCCAGGATTTGATTAAGACCTCGGACCAAAGATGGATGACGGCCAAAGAGGCGCTAGAGACTTGGCATTTGAGCTCCTCTCACAAATTTTGCAGTTTGCTCAGCTAAAATACCACTTGTTCTCAAGACTTCGGGATGTCAGGGGGGAATGCCAATCCTCGGTGCTGGATGATCTCCTCTCCCCACAAGCGCCGGCTGCCAATATATCCTCTATATATTCGACGCTCAGACGTAATTTGATTCCTTCGGGACCCACGCATCTATTTAAGGGTTGGGAGACGAGGCTGATGGATGAAGACGTGGGGGACGTAATAGTGGATGGCTGGATGGACCTGCGTAAACATGTGAAGGATGAAAGGTGGAGAGATACCCACTATAGGATGATTCACATAGCCATTTTGGGATTTAATGTTCCAGCTACCCCTACTAATCCAGATAGACGATTGACGTGCCCGAAATGTGACGGATTTAAGACTGACATGTTTCATGGGGTATGGGAATGTGCCCAGGTGCAAGCTAAGTGGAAGGAGGTCAAGAGGTGGATAGGGGGAATACTGGGAGTGGATTTGCCTATAAACAATGCAATATGGGTATTTCATGACTTCTCAGGTCACTCTATTCTTAAAGGGGGGCGTACCTTTTTGCATACAGCGTTACTCCAGTTTAAACGGCTTTTGTTACGCCAATGGTTCGGTGCGAAAGTACCTGGCCTATCTAGTTTGATTGCAGACTTGAAATATACAATGGGGCTTGAGAAATTGGAGGCAGAAAACGGATAAGGAGAACAAGATGAGGAAGTTCTTTTCCACATGGAAAGATTTTATTTTGTGTACCCTGCCTAGATTTGAGATTGACCAATTGGTAATGCCATTTCGCAACACCCAGTGGTACTGCTTGGAGGACCTGGGATGTACTCTTGGGGGATTAAAAATCGGATCTACCCTCCCGTAGTTGACTATACTTTGATAGTGGTTGATTTGATCTCAGAATTGAAATAAGCAAATATGAGGGTGGGAGGGAGGTTTGGGGTGGGTGGGATTGTTTATATGTTATTGTTAGGTAAAGTGTCGATACCTTGTATTGCTTAAATTTTGGATTCAGTTGATTTCACTTTTGATGTTGAAAATTCTTATTGTGTGACGATTGATGACTGGAAAAACTGAGTATTGAAAACAAAAAACCAATAAAAAGTGTTTTTTCAAAAATATTGGACAGCGGACTTCCAATTAAAAATTAGGCTATGCTCGATTCTGTTCGAGTCAACCTTGGATGAGAATTTAGAAAAGATGGCGGATAAGAGAGGACTCTCCACAGGCACGAGATTTCCCCTGGCAATGTAATTGATGCAGGAGGCTTCACCCACATCAATCAGAAGAAGAGTCCTTTCATCGTGGAGAGGCAGGACAGATGGCACTGCAATGAATCCCATTGGACCGGACCAAAGAAATTTACATAGAAAGCAGGAGATTTTAATAAGGTATTTATGAGGTGGACAGGGGGAGTCAGGGTATAAAATGCACCTTCATAGAATGCAGCATAGGTTGCTCTGCCCATATATGCTTAGTAAAGAAAGTATTTGTAATTTGACACTTGTTATGATCCATAATGGTCCATTTACACGCCGCTACCGAAAGGTAGAAACCGGCAGGTGTCGGAGACAATTGTACCTGATACCTTGTAAACACCGCGCAGTAGCGGCGTGTAATTCAGGTTGAAAGACAGGTATCCAAAGAGACAGGGAGGAACAACCTGAATTACACGCCGCTACTGCGCGGTGTTCACAAGGTATCAGGTACAATTGTCTCTGATACCTGCCGGTTTCTAACTTTCGGTAGCGGCGTGTAAAGGGGCCATTAGAGGTGATATGTTATCCCTTTATGACATTTAGATATGTTTAGCACAATATGCAGCATTCCTACAGATGCAGGTGTCTTCCCCTTTAAGTTCAGTGTTCTCTGTGGGACCACCCCCCTGCTCATCCTTGGAGAAGGAGACATCTTCAGACAAGCCTCAGACTCCAAGCAGACAAACCACATGTCCCTTGCTCCTGCTCACTTTTCACAACTATTGCCTTTGCTCAGCTAATCCCGTGCGAGTTGTAGTATAAACTGTATGCTTATGTTAGAATCTGTGTATGCAGGTCATGTTGCAGTCACTATTATAGAAGTATTGTGTTAGTAGAGATGTAGTATGCTCTGAAATCTTCCATCCTAGTGTTCCCTGCACTGTTTACAGCTAGATAATACCTCTGTGTAGAATTGTGCCTTTTGCAATGAATATTGTCCAGCTGCTTATGCTTAATGTAGTCAATGTACATTTCTGTGTTGTATTATTACTGTAGCTGGTTTCTGTGATATACCCAATATTGACTGATACCCTTTGTAATTTTGTAGTTTTACTGCTAAGTGTATTGCCATGTGCATCGACATATACATCTTCATATTATTGCACCAATAATCCATAGACTACTGAACCTTACAGTCTGTTTACTTGGGATGTGAAGAAGGTTTAGCTGTATGCTGGAATCCACACAGCACTAGACGTAGAAGAAGGCAGAACAGTAAAATGGATGCTAGTCACAAGCGATAGTCGATTGGACTGTACGGGACTGCTACCACATACACTGCATCGCATAAGATTATTACAGCAGCTGCCATACAGTCACAAGTAATGAGAGTGCAGCCCTCCAGCAAGAGCAACACCATTCCCGTCATGCTGAAGTCGTTTGTACATAGACTGACGTCTGCACTGAAGTACCGAGCAGTCTGCAGCCAAGCACACAATGTTTGTAAGCAGAGCATCTTCACTGAAGATGAGATCATGAACAATCTCTAACAAGTCATCAATAGTAGAGCTTGTTGCTGTCACACGTGCCGAAGCCGTGCAGCCAAAGCGAGGTCCTCCTTGGCTGCACAAGTGATGCAACTAAAGCTGAGACAAGCAGAACAAGAAGCAGAGAGTGCGCATCTGCGAGCGTCTTTAGAAAGACTTGCTGCAGATAATGAGATAGCAGCTGCAATAGCTACAGTAGAATACTTGGAAGTTGTGGAGAACCCTGATTATGAGAAATGCAGTAATGTTCTTGGAACAGACTTAGGGCCCTTTCACATCGGCTGACCGCGGTTTTTTTCGCGGCCGCACCTGCCGCAAGTGCAAAACCGCAATTGCCGCACCTGCCGCAAGTCCGCCTATACTTTGCATGGCAAAAACCGCAACCGCGCCGCAAGTGCAGCCGGTATGCGGTAATCGCGGCAGATGCGGTTTTTTCACCGCATCTGCCGCGATTTCAAAAAAACGCTGATGTGAAAGGGCCCTTAGACCAGCAAGGTTCAGGACAGCTTGTCTCAGAGTACATCCACCAGTATTCCAGAACAGATGACAGCCCTGATGCACTACATCAACCAACATATGCTGACTACCAGCTTTCCAACCTTGAACATCACTACTGCAAACAAGAAAGTATTCAGCACGGAGATGTTTGCCGCAGCTTTCATTCTACCAACCAGAACGTACAACTTCCATCCCACCATAAAGAGACACCTTCCACACCAGAAAGGTACTATACAGACAACCCGAAGCTGGAAGCATCAAACAGGTATGATGATACACCATGAACTCGACATGACAACAACACAACGGCTCGCATCAGCACTGACCAAGCCACCATGGACTTGGTTCTTTGCTCGCCGACAGCTGATCACAAAAGGACTTGTAAAGTTCACTGATCGTGCCGAGAACTATAGGTCATGGCAAGCCTCATTCCAGAATTCCATCAGAGGTTTGGACCATTCTTGTAGAAAGGAGTTAGATCGCTTGGTAAAGTAGCTTGGAAGCAAGTCGGTTGAGCATGCAAAAAAAATAAGGCTGTGGTCACACATGCCAATCTGTTTTTGCTCTTGATCCGTTTTTGGAAAATTTTTTCTCTTTTTTTTTTTTTTCTAAGTCCAAAAAACGGTCTGTTAACGAATGGGGCACTTTATGGGTCATTCCGTTTTTGAAAACCTCTTCCCAGGGTCCCAAAAAACGTTCCAAGCAATGGGTGCTGGAAAAAAATGGACTGTTTTTTTGGTAACATGGAACCCTATGGGAAACGGATCCATTAACGGATGGCACATATAGGCACTATCCATTAACGGATCCGTTTTTACTAGCATTTTTTTGCCAAAAAATGGCTAAGTCCAAAAAACGCAAAGCATCACAGGAGGCTCAAAAAGCACCCAAAAAAAATGGATTTGATAAACAGAACACTATGAAAAACGGATTGGCATGTGTGACCACAGCCTAAGAGACATTAATGTAAAGCATCCACACACAGGTCTAGGGAAGAACTTGATGAGTGTTATGGGTCAATAGAAAGCCATAGAAAATGCATTGCTTTATATAAAAGAATTGACAATTTCCCTAAAATAGTGTCTAAGGGTTACCAAAGGCTCAGAAAATTAAATGATTTGTTAGTAGAGCTACAGGTTGCTCAGGCGGAAGGAGACTTGCCCGGATTGACATTCTTGGACACTGCCAGAGGTGTTAATCCTATAGTGCAAAAACTTCCTTACAGTCTACCATAAAAGTGGGTCACATATGGTTTATGGTATAAACAAACTCACAATGTACCATTCCCTCCCTTTACTGTGTTCGAAAAACCAACAAGCTAAAATCACAAATGACCCTAGGTTTGACTTCACGCTGTCATGTCCCACTGTCCCTGGTGTCAAACCTAGTAGAACACCAGTGACAGTCCACAAAACTAACATTGTTTCCACAGGTCCTCCTCACAATGCGAGTAAGTCCCATCCAGAAGAGAGCAAACCTCAGGATGTCAGTAAGCAGGGTCCTCTACATTAGAAACCACATCCTCTACTAAAATGCAGAGACTTCAGGGAAGATGTCTTTTCAAGATTGCAAAGGTTTCCTCAAGGAAAATAACATCTGCTTCAAGTGTTGTGCTACGATATCGCACGTCGACAGGAACTGTGAAGCTAGCATGAAATGCGCAGAATGCGGTAACATGGATCACAATACAGCTTTGCACACTAGACCATCCCCACAAATGTTATCGCAAGCAGAGGAGCATGATGGCAAGCAGAAGGACACTGACGTAGACACCCCTGTGATCACCTCTCAATGTATGGAGATCTGTAGAGAATTTATAAGAGGAAGTTCCTGTTCAAAATTCTGCCTTGCCAGAGTCTATCCAGCAGGCCACAGGAACAAGGCGATCAATATATATATAGGATCATAGATGATCAGAGCAAGAGGTCTCTAGCCAAGTTCATCTTATTTGACAGCTTCAACATTGTAGGACCCGGTTCTCCCTACTCCTTGAAGACGTGTGCAGGTACAGATGAGACGGCGTTGAGGAAAGCAACCAAATACAAAGTGGAGTCCATAGATGGCCAGACCTGCTTACCGCTACCAACTATACTGGAGTGCAACCAGATTCCTGACAACAGGTCCGAGATACCTTCACGGAGGTAGCAACATATCACCCCCATTTGGGCATATAGCTCATCTGATACCAGAGTTGGACCCAGAAGCTCCAATAGCTTTACTCCTTAGAAGAGACATACTACAAGTTCATCTGACTAGAGAATATATTAATGGCTTCCAGAGCACTCCATATGCACAGAGACTTGATCTTGTTTGGGTCATTATAGGAGATGTCTGTCTAGGAGGAGCACACAAGCCGACATCAGTCAACAGTATGCGCACCAGCACACTAGAAAATGTACATCCATCTCTTTACCAACCATGTCAGATTAGTTGGTAAAGGAATTGCCGAACAGTACTCCCTGTATAGCCCAGCAGCAGCCTAAATAGCCCAGTAGAAGCATCTATAGCCCAAAACAGCCTCTATTGCCCAGCAGCAGCCTCCATATAGCCCAGCAGCAGCCTCCATAGCACAGTCTCAATAGCCCAACAGCAGCGTCCATAGCCCAGTACAGCCTCTATATAGCCCAGCAGCAGCCTCAATAGCCCAGCAGCTGCCTACATAGCACAGCACAACCTCCATGTAGCCCAGCAGCAGCCTCTATAATCCCCTATCATGATGCACACAGTAAAAAAAAAAAAAAAAAAAGATACCATCCTTCTGCTCCTCCAGAGCCCTTGTCCTCCTCAGTTGCTGTCCCTGCCACATCCCGGCAGCAGGTTCCAGTTCACATTCTTCCACTCATCACTCTGTTGCAGTCAGAAGATGAGGAATGCAGATGGCAGATGGCATGCAAATTAGCCATGTGGAATGGCAGCGCTAAAGCAGCAGTCAGCTGCTGCCTGAGTGTCTGTGATGGGCCAATCGTTGTCAGGGCTGCCTGTCCCTCATGGGCCCCTAGCTGTCAGGGCTGCCAGTCCCTGATGGCCAGTGGGCCCTCTCAGCTGTTGAGGGCCCCATCACTTGCTCGGGTATGCCGGATGCGGACGCAGGCACTGGACCTTAAGACAGATTATGGGAAAAAATTTGGTTATTCTGTCTGACAACAGTACAGCAGTGGCTTATCAAGGGGCACCAGGTTGGGGTTGCGGATGGCAGAGACAAAACGTTTTTAAAAATAGCAGAAAGCGCTTATTATCACTCACAGGTCGACATTTGAAGGGGTCAGAGAATATCATCTCTCACTGCTAAAGTCGTCATGTGTTGATTCAGGTGGAGTGGACTCCAAGTCTAAAGATTTTCAGCCAGATCTGTGCAAGTTGGGGAGAACCAGAAATATATATATACTAGCTGTACTACTCAGCTATGCCCGGGTTAATAAATAACTGATGTTAGCTATAACAAAATAGAATTTGAATATGTCATATTAATGACCTGTAGGAAAATAGAAGCTGAGCTGTGATTTGTTGCTATAGGCAGCCTGATAAATCTCCAGCCAATAGTAAACCCTCCCCCCGGCCAGGCAGTATATCTTGCCTCACACATACACATAATAGACAGCTCATGTGACTGACATCTGCCTTAATTCCCTATATGGCACATGTGTTGCACATTGGCTGTTTTTAATCAGATGTTTATTTTTGGAAATCAAAGATAGCACACGTATGAGGCGAGTTGTGTGAGGCAATTTGTGCACATCTGTGTCTGTCTGTGTGTATGTGTCCCTGAGGGGGGGTCTGTGTGGTGTGTGTGTCTCTGTGTTGTGTGTGTCTCTTTATGGTGTGTGTGTGTGTCCCTGTGGGGTGAGTGCATGTGTCCCTCACACCCTATAGGGTGTGTATGTGTGTGTGTCCCTGTGGAGGGGTATGTGTGGTGTGTGTGTCTCTGTGTTGTGTGTGTCTCTTTGTGGTGTGTGTGTCCCTGTGGGGTGAGTGCATGTGTCGCTATAGGGTGTGTGTGTGTGTGTTCTCTGTGTTGTGTGTGTCTCTTTGTGGTGTGTGTGTGTGTGTGTCCCTGTGCGGTGAGTGCATGTGTCGCTATAGGGTGTGTGTGTGTCCATGGGGTGTGTCTCTGTGTTGTGTGTGTCTCTGTGTTGTGTGTGTCTCTTTGTCAGGCAGGCAGGAATCCTGACTACGGGTTAATGTTATGTCATCGAGCTGGGTGACTAAAGCACGGCGGCAGGTACCGCCATTGGGACCCACAGGGCCCGTTTGTCACGCTGGGAGTGGGGAAGACACCCAGCGTAGGATAACGACGGGGGGGGGAATAAGGGGTCCCTACTGCTAAGGGCACAAGAAGGAGACGGTGACCCCTAGACTTACTAGGGCTGACCCTGTCTGCCCTGACGTCCCTATACAGTCTCCTCAACTGTCGCCGACCACGAACCTCGTCCCTCTCTGATCCTAGCGCTATCTGAGCTAAGGATCAGATGGAGAGGTTCACTAGACCCCTCCACTAACAACTAAAGACAAACACCAGGGAAGACAGACATTTGGGGAAAAGAAACACTTATCTTTCAGCAGACCACAGCGAGCTCACAACCTCAGCTTCTGCTGGAGCAAGGATAAAGAGTCCACAAGGAAATATCACCTGCACTGAGGAAGGGTAATGAACCTCCTTATAAAGGTAGAAGGAATCTGCTGGGTCCTAGAGACCTACCATACAGGTGGATACAACCAGACCGAGCACAAGACCTCCACAGCCGTCTCCCCAAAATAGAGAGATCTCATCACACCTTCTCTTCATCTACACAGAAGGTAAATGCCCCTGAAAGAGACGGACCATCCTCCACCATTATGGCTGGTGGGCCAAACGCTGAGATCGTCTGCGCGTGACCTCCACCCTGTCACCCGCGCCACCCGTGACAGTACCCCCCCTTCTACGAGTGGCCCCCGGACACTCAGGACCAGGCTTATCCGGATGGGAACGGTGAAAAGCGCGGACCAGCCTAGCGGCGGACACCTCCGACGCCGGCACCCACATCCGCTCCTCAGGACCGTACCCCCTCCAGTGCACCAAATACTGAAGAGAACGGCGCAACATGCGAGAATCAACCACCCTCGAGATCTCGAATTCCAAATTCCCCGCCACACAGATGGGCTCAGGAGGCAAAGGAGACGGGTCAGACGACGGCACATACGGCTTGAGGAGCGACCTATGAAACACATCGTGAATCTTAAGAGCAGGAGGCAACGCAAGACGAAACGCCACGGGATTGATCACGGCGGTTATCTTATAGGGGCCAATAAACCTGGGCCCCAACTTCCAAGAGGGCACCTTCAACTTCACATTCTTGGTAGACAACCACACGTAGTCATTCACACATAGGTCCGGACCTGGCGCACGCTTTCTGTCAGCCATACGTTTGTACCTGTCGCCTAAGAGCTTCAAGCTACTCTGTACACCCCGCCAAACCGAGGAGAGGGACGAGGTAAAACGGTCCTCCTCCGGAACTCCGGAAGGACTCGTACCACTAAAAGTACCAAACTGAGGATGAAACCCATATGCACCGAAGAACGGTGACTTGCCAGTGGACTCCTGAAGACGATTATTAAGGGCAAATTCGGCCAAGGGCAAATAACTTGCCCAAGTCTCCTGATGGTTAGAGACAAAACACCTCAGGTAAGTCTCCAAATTCTGATTCACACGTTCGGTTTGACCATTAGACTGGGGATGAAAAGCAGAAGAAAAAGACAACGTAATCCCCAAACGTGTACAAAAGGCCTTCCAAAACTTGGAGACAAACTGAGTACCGCGATCAGAAACCACATCGGAGGGAACCCCATGAAGCTTCACAATCTCACTTACAAACACCTGTGCCAGAGTCCGAGCATTAGGAAGTGCGGGCAGTGCCACAAAGCGAACCATCTTACTGAACCTATCTACTACTACCAGTACCACCGTCTTGCCCGCAGACGCCGGGAGATCGGTGATAAAATCCATTGACAAATGTGTCCAAGGCTTCTCAGGAATAGACAATGGCATGAGAGACCCAGACGGACGGGTATGCGGAACCTTAGCACGTGCACACACACTACAGGCGGATACGAATTCCGCTACGTCCCTCCTCAACCCCGGCCACCAAAAGCGTCGAGACAAGAGATCGAAGGTGGCCCTGCCGCCCGGATGCCCCGCCAGCACAGAGTCGTGATGCTCTGACAGCACCCTGAGACGCAAAGAGAACGGCACAAAAAGCCTCCCAGAAGGACAGGAGGCAGGGGCGCCCCCCTGAACCCTCAACACCTCCCCCTCCAGATCAGGACAAAGAGCAGAAACAACCACCCCCTCCTGCAAGATGGGGACGGGACTCTCATGAGTACTACCACCCGGAAAACTACGCGACAATGCATCCGCCTTCACATTCTGAACCCCCGGACGGTAGGTGACGGTAAAATTAAATCTCGTAAAAAACAAAGACCACCTGGCCTGCCGGGGATTGAGACGCCTGGCGGACTCAAGGTAAGACAGGTTCTTATGGTCGGTAATAACCGTGACAGGATGGACAGCCCCCTCCAGCCAGTGCCGCCATTCCTCAAAAGCCAACTTAATAGCCAATAGCTCCCTATTACCGACATCATAATTCCTCTCGGCCGACGACAACTTCTTGGAGAAGAACGCGCAGGGCACCCATCTTCCAGGCGAAGGGCCCTGCGACAATACAGCCCCCACCCCCACCTCAGACGCATCCACCTCTACAATAAAGGGCTGAGAAAGATCGGGCTGGCAAAGGACAGGCGCGGAAGCAAAACAACGCTTCAGGGAGGAGAAAGCCTGGCGAGCAGAATCAGACCATTCAGAAAAATCCGTCCCTTTCCTAGTCATGTCCGTAAGAGGCGTCACAAGTACCGAATAGTTCTTAATAAATTTACGGTAAAAATTGGTAAACCCCAAAAACCGTTGCAAAGCCCGTAGATTGTCCGGCTGTTCCCAGTCCAGCACCGCCCGGACCTTTTCCGGATCCATCCGGAAACCCATCGGCGACAAGAGGTACCCCAAAAAACGAACCTCCTGAACGGCGAAAACACATTTCTCGAGTTTTGCATACAGTTTGTTGTCCCGTAAGACCTGCAACACCTGTTTGACATGGGACTGATGCGTCTCCATATCGGGAGAATAGATCAAGATATCGTCCAAGTAAACAACTACGAATCTACCCACCAGATGATGGAAAATATCATTGACGAAATGTTGGAAGACCGCAGGGGCGTTAGTGAGCCCGAACGGCATCACGAGACTTTCAAAATGGCCGTCCGGGGTATTAAACGCAGTTTTCCATTCATCCCCCTCTCTGACCCTAATCAGGTTGTAGGCCCCCCTCAAATCCAACTTGGAGAACCATTTGGCACCCACAACCTGACTAAACAAATCAGGGATCAGAGGGAGGGGGTATGGATCACGGACAGTTATCCGATTCAATTCCCGGAAATCCAAACAAGGACGGAGGCCCCCATCCTTCTTTTTCACAAAAAAGAAACCAGCCGCCACCGGCGACGTGGAGGGCCTGATGTGACCTGTCTCTAGACTCTCGGAAATGAAGTCCTTCATTGCTTGTCTTTCAGGACCGGATATAGTAAACATTCTAGCTTTGGGCAGTTTAGCTCCGGGAACAAGGTTGATCGGGCAATCATATGCCCGATGAGGGGGCAAGTCTCGGCACCCTTTCTCCGAGAACACATCCTCATACTCCGATAGGAATGGGGGCAGGGATGCAGCAGACACCACCGACAAGGATGTAGCCAAACAATTCTCAGAACAAAAATCACTCCATTCCACAATGTCCCGGGACTGCCAATCTACTACGGGATTATGTTTAATCAACCAAGGCAAGCCCAGGACGATGGGAGCGGGGAGACCGTCCAGAACATAGCAAGATATCGTCTCCTGATGTTGGGGTCCAACCGTCAACTTAATGTCATGTACGATATGCGTGAGACAACCCTGAGCAAGAGGTGCTGAGTCGATGGCATAGATACGGATGGGGCGAGACAATAAACAGCGGTTAAGCCCATGAGTGTGTACAAAGCGAGCATCCACCATGCTGACCCCCGCACCACTATCCACAAACACAGAAATGCCTTCCGTTTTGCTCTCTAGCGCCACCTCTGCACTCAGGAGAAAACGGGAAGTACAAACGGAGGATACACACACCTCCCGCTCGACTACCCCCACACCCCCCATAGTCACATGAGGTCCAGGCACCCCCGTCCGTTTAGGAGCGTAGGGACAGGCCCCGATAAAATGGTCTCCTTTCCCACAGAAAAAACAGACCCCCTTCCCCCTACCCCGGGAGGCACCGGAGGAGAGCCTCGAGGCCGCCGCCCCTCCAAGCTGCATAGGTTCCTCCCCCCTCGGGAGAAATGACTCACCCTCCGTGTGACCACCCGGCAACAAGGAACCACCACGAGAAGGGCTTCCAGTTGCTGGAGGTCTACCCCTCCGCTCCTGGAGGCGTCTATCCATACGAATAGCCAACGACATAGCCGCCTCCAGGGACGGAGGGGTCTCATACACTGCCAGGGCGTCCTTCAGCCTTTCTGAAAGACCCTGGCAAAAATGACTCCTGAGAGCCGGATCGTTCCACTTCGTGTCCATAGCCCACCTGCGGAACTCAGAACAATATGATTCCGCCGACCGAGTCCCCTGGTGGAGATGGCGCAATTTGGATTCAGCCAAAGAGACACGGTCAGGGTCATCATATATGAGGCCTAAGGCGTCAAAAAATCCATCCACAGACTGGAGACAAGTAGAGTCCTGTGGCAGAGAGAAAGCCCAGGATTGGGGATCCCCCTGCAGCAATGATATAATGATTCCTACACGCTGCTGCTCATCACCAGTGGAATACGGCCTAAGCCTGAAGTATAATTTACAAGCCTCTTTGAACACCGTAAATTTATCTCTGCCTCCTGAAAACCTGTCAGGGAGGGCAACCTTAGGTTCCGGTCTGGCCGGACCCACTGCTTGATTCCCCAAGACACCATTTTGCGGTTGTGGTCCCTGCAGCGCCGACCGAAGGTCCGCGACCTCCAAAGACAAGGTCTGCAGCTGCTGGGCCAAAGCCGACACAGGATCCATAAGGAAAGGAAGAAAAAAAATCGGTTCCTCCCCTGTCCTTCACTTACAGTTACGGCAGGTGATAATGTCACGCTGGGAGTGGGGAAGACACCCAGCGTAGGATAACGACGGGGGGGGGGAATAAGGGGTCCCTACTGCTAAGGGCACAAGAAGGAGACGGTGACCCCTAGACTTACTAGGGCTGACCCTGTCTGCCCTGACGTCCCTATACAGTCTCCTCAACTGTCGCCGACCACGAACCTCGTCCCTCTCTGATCCTAGCGCTATCTGAGCTAAGGATCAGATGGAGAGGTTCACTAGACCCCTCCACTAACAACTAAAGACAAACACCAGGGAAGACAGACATTTGGGGAAAAGAAACACTTATCTTTCAGCAGACCACAGCGAGCTCACAACCTCAGCTTCTGCTGGAGCAAGGATAAAGAGTCCACAAGGAAATATCACCTGCACTGAGGAAGGGTAATGAACCTCCTTATAAAGGTAGAAGGAATCTGCTGGGTCCTAGAGACCTACCATACAGGTGGATACAACCAGACCGAGCACAAGACCTCCACAGCCGTCTCCCCAAAATAGAGAGATCTCATCACACCTTCTCTTCATCTACACAGAAGGTAAATGCCCCTGAAAGAGACGGACCATCCTCCACCATTATGGCTGGTGGGCCAAACGCTGAGATCGTCTGCGCGTGACCTCCACCCTGTCACCCGCGCCACCCGTGACACCGTTGAGGCGTATGTAACGAAGGTCAGAAGCAGGGGTTAAAAGGGCTCCTAGAGTGGGGAAACTGGGGTTGAACCAGGTGGGCGTTGACCTGGACGTGGGGTGAAACACGTCCAGGAAGGAGCCCCTTGGCGAGGCATGGCGTACCAGTGACTCAGGTTGCTTAATCCCTGTTCTGAACCCGGAGGGGTCATCGTCAAAATATAACAAATGTATTTATTATAAATGTACTGTAAAATGAGTAGATAGGCCGGAGTCTGTAGCCACCAAGGGAGCGGTTGTTAAAGCCTCCTGTCCCTCCATACAGACCAGCCACTATGCTGCTGCTACACTTGCACTAAGAATTTAGGACGGAGTCACCTGCTGAGTATCCCCTGAGGGTACTGGCCTGAGCGGATGCTCATGTGGGAACCTACCCACGTACTCTAACCACATCCACAAGATTCACTTGAGAAAGGCTCGCCTTGAGCCGAAATGTTGTGTGATACAACTTGTTCTTGTCAACCTTTATAATAAAGAACACAGAAAGATACCAAAAATCTCCTCATCTTTTTTGTGTGACGGGGCTATATTTACAGACTCTGCAGCCTTTTTTCCCCAGAGCACCCAAACGGTGGTTGAGCTGTACTATATGCTCTCTAAATTATGCAAGAACCCTAACATTAAGGAAATTTTGTGTTCTGTTTGATCGCTAGCAAATGTAAATTTGTGACTTTGCAGGAAGTAATAAAAATGCCTTAAAAAATTCTCTCTCATTATTCTGGCTTTTGGCAAATATAAATTATTATGGTAAGCATAATTGACCTAAAACAGGAAAGGTTTACTCTGACGTCATGTCAGATAGTGAGAAAAACATGCATATGTGTCTTTTTACATAGTGTATGTAAACCTCTGGTTTCAGCTATACATTTCCTAATTAATGATACAATCTTTTTTAACATTGTATGGTACACTGCTACAAAATATATTGTAAAAAAGAAGGTTTAAAGTGTAGTCATGTAATTACAAAACAAAGCACAACATTTGGCTGCTAAACCACAGCAAATCACCAAGCTGTAGCCATCATCTAAATATGAACAAATGTATTCATTAACATGAAAATTGTTTTTCAAAAATGTAATTCCCAAACCAATGGCTTTACAATGGGTACCCCACGTGCTAGTATAACAATCACTAATTTATTGCAAAGTTTTTCTGCTAGATTCTTGAACATTGTTAGAATAATATTCATATAGGCACAAGTACATTAATCGGTTTGGACTGTGATATTAAGGCTAAGTTCACACTGTGCGTTTTTGATCTGTTTTTTTTGTGCTTCGTTTTTGCATGGAAAACAGGTCAATTTCTGTGATGCCCAGCAAAGTCAGTGAGTTTGCAAAAAATGATGTTCAGATGCTGTGTTTTTTAGTGGTCCATTTTTGCGGTAGAAAACGCAGCCAGCAAAAGAATGAACATGTCAATTTGTATGGCGTTTTTTCTCCTCCGTTGTCATTAACTCCATATAAAGAGAAAAAAAAAAAAAGCTTCAAAATGGATTGGTGTTCACACAATCCATTTCTTGCAGTGTTTTTAATACGTTTTTGCCACGTTATTCCAGCCAAAAATAACAGAGTATTCCTAGATGTGATGTCACCAGGAACAGAAACAGGAAATTCCACCATTTTGGATTTTCTGTTCCAGTTCCTGGTGTGTGACAGTAGAATAGTAGAATGAAAATTGATGTAGGCCGCCTCATAGAAATCGGGAGTTCAATATAATATGTTTTCTATCAAACTGTTTTTGTGTGTTTTTTCTCTTTTTCTGTATAGGCATGTAACCCAGGCAGCTAAAGGCTGCAAACCCCCTGATGCAGGGTTACATGCTCTGGCAATGTATGTAAAATACAGGGAAGTCTTTACTTTTTAAAAACTCAAATGCATTCTCTTTTTGGAAAAAATGGGCGTGCTCTCCGCAGTTCCAAAAAATATACACAGAGAAGCTTCGTTTTCCATTTTAGTAGCTCCCACCAACCCTCAGACGTAATCCTCAAGAGTCCGGCGATGAATGAAGTCCGGGTACTGGCAGAACAGATCATCTGATTCATTCAGCTGCATGGTGAAGGGATCATCTGAACAGATCAGATCAGTTGACTGGTATAAAGATCAGCTGACTCAGTCAGCTGGCCAGTGACCAGATCAGCTGATTCAATCATTGATCTGTTTACCGGGTAGATGACTGAGTCAGCTGATATGTTTGGCTGATCACTTCACCGTGGAGCTGAATGAATCAGCTGATTTGTTTTGCCGGTGCCCAGACTTCACTCATTGCTGGACTCTTGTGGATTATGTCGGAGGGTACTTGCTGGGAGATAATAAAGTGTAGAACAAGGCATCTATGTTTATTTTGTTTGGAATAAAGTATTTCTCTAGGCGTTGTGTTTTTTAGTATTGACTGAAACTATTGCTAATGGCCGGCTGTCTGATGGCTGACATTAGCAATAGGGCTTGATGTCAGCTGCCAAAAAAAGCTGACATCAACCCCTTCATTACCCAGTCTTCCAGTGCTACTATTCTAATATTCTAATTCTAATCTCTATTTTTGGCGTCTCTCATGGAGATTCCAATTCTAAGGTGGTTGCTGGGCCTCACCACGCTGAGAATTATAGACCCCAAGGTAAATGCTGGGTTACCTTGCCCACAGCAAAGGAAAAAGAAAAGTTCCAGCACCAGGCATCTCTTCATTAAAATCTTCAGTATTTTATTGCCATGTCAAAATTAAAAACATCATGCGGGGATGCAGCCCCTAAACGCCTGACGCGTTTCGAACAAAGTTCTTAATCATAGGCATATGAACAATACATAAATATGACCCGCCCAGGCCAGGGTACTCAGAGCTCGGGCACGGTGTCAGCGGAACACTATCACTGGTGGCTGCACCTGAGTCCATGGCTCTGGGGGTCGGTGACTTCTTAAATACAGTTTTTGTTAGAATAGTTCATGGCGCCACCTGTAGTACCTGGTGAGGGATCACCAGCGCCGCTGCAGTCCTCTGGAGGGCGTTGGTATTGCGGCAAGGGTGGTAAAGCTTCCTACAGGTGAAGCTGGCCTCCGGGGCAGCATTAGCTGAAATGAAAGTTCAATGATGGCAGTACAGAGACACGAAGGCAGTTTCACTCTTTCCGGGTACTTTACTGGGAACAAGCATCCAACGAATACATAGTCCACAGTTCAGCAATAATGTAGTTCGCAGGTAACCTTTCGAGTGACCGTAAATGGATGCAAGGCGGTTTGGAGGTACCCGCTGTATGCCTTAGTTAACGAACCCGTGTCCTGTTAGCCCTGCCTCGGATAAGTCTCTTCCCAGTCCTGCTGAGGTAGTAATTGAGTTCCTCTCTCTCTCTCTCTCTGCTACCTGGACCCCAACCTCTATGGAGAACCGGGTGGACCACTCCGTGTGTGGCAGGGTGCTGTGGCTGGTAAACAGGCCGCAGCAACCGGTTGACGGCTACAGAGATGGACTCCGGCTGTTTCCTCGGATCCAGCTTTCCATGGTGGACTGGGCAAGCTCCCCGGAGTATGGTCGCTCCGCTCTAGGGTTTCCCATTTCTCTCTCAGGCCCAGACTCACGCGTCAGGCACCCTCTCTCAAGGTCTGTTCAGGACCCCCTTTCATCTTCTCTCAGGTCTAGTCTGCAACTCACTGTTCTGCCCTTCCGACTCCCCTAACCCTATACATCATCACATGGACACACAAACATCTCTAGCTACTTGCTATATAAGAGGGGCTATATACATATTGAGTTTCTTTTACAAGAATCTATTCAAAGTTAAATGAGACGGGACACACGGATGGCTAACCACCCCATTGGTCATGCGTGTCTCTCAAATGTCACTTGCTCACCTCGGTACAGATCACAATCCAGGTGACCACGCCGCAAGTGCGATTCCTTGTTATGAAGATGTCCTCATTTAGTCCGGGCTCGCAAATAAATCCCCATCCCTCTTCGTAATAGGTGGACACTACAGTTCCATGTCTACGCAACTCCAGGGGAAGCGGGGGTTGTGCACGGGCCTCCTCACGGATCCAACGGGTGGCCTGCTCTCTCCGCCACCACTCCTCTCGCTGGCACTGACGAGTCTGCTGGTCACGTAGACTCAACAGAGTTGGGTACGCGGGTGAGGTTAAGTTCCCGGTAAAGACCCGCGGCGTGGCTCTGGTTTCTGCCGCGCCCACGGAGATTGCTGCTGTTGCCATACAGTCCATCACGCGGCCTCTGGGGTGCTCCCTCTGGAGGCTCTTTCGCCGTAGTCCTGATCTTCTGACTCGGTGTCATCACCTCCTTCTTTGCCTTCCACCACGACATCCGGCTCCTCTGGGGATGATTTTGCTGTCTCAATCTGGAGATAGTTGCTGGGCCGGGGCGGTGGATCAACAGGGGCTTCCGTCTGAGTCCCTGCGTCCCGGGTTTGGAAAGGGTGGCAAAATAGGTGGTAACGAGGCGCGGTACTCCACGCCCACTCGTGATGCTACAGCCGCCTCCTGCGCCTCTCGGTCATCCCGCATGCTCCTCAGCTCACAGGCCCGTTCGGCGCTCCACCGTTGGCACGCCCTCTCCAAGGCTTCCTCCATATCCTGAAGGAGCCTCCCAAAATTGTCTCTCCAGTAGTCAGCATCCCCCTCCAATGTCAAGAGGGAGGCCACTCTTGGGTCTCCAAGTGCGATCCTAGTCTCCTCTTCGACCTCGCACACTATGTTGCGCCACCGGTGTGCCGCCATGCTGCTGGGTCCCAAGGCTCCTTCTCCATGCTGTCCTTCTTTTCTGGTCTGACTTTGTATGCGCGGCAACCCCACGGCCCCTTCCGCTGGGCCGCCCCCTTGATTGTTTGACGGCCATCGGGGCAGCCAAACCTTTTTGCTCCTCCGTCTAGGCCCTCCTTCCTCTAGGGGCCGAGGCACACCCTTGGGTCAGCACATGGCGTCTTCTCACATGCTTATGTCGCCATCTTAGGATTCCCAGTAAAAATGGCGGAAACCCATTTTTGGTGCCATGCAATGGCGATAAAAGTTCTTTCTCAAACAGTTCAAAGTTCCAAGGCACACAGTACCCGGTAACACCGGGCACGAGATCCTGTTAGTGAGCGTCAGAAAGAATGTCGTATAACCTGCCCAGGCCAAGGTACTCAGAGCTCAGGTACGGTGTCAGGGGAACACTATCACTGGTGGCTGCACCCGAGTCCGTGGCTCTGGGGGTCAGTGACTTCTTAAATACAGTTTTTGTTAGAATAGTTTGTGACGCCACCTGTAGTACCTGGTGAGGGATCACCAGCGCCGCTGCAGTCCTTCGGAGGGTGTTGGTATTGCGGCAAGGGTGGTAAAGCTTCCTACAGGTGAAGCTGGCCTCCAGGGCAGCGTTAGCTGAAATAAAAGTTCAATGAGAGCAGTACAGAGACACGAAAGAAGTTTCACTCTTTCTGGGTACTTAACTGGGAACAAGCATCCAACGAATGCATAGTCCACAGTTCAGCAATGATGTAATTCACAGGTAACCTTTCGAGTGACCGTAAATGGATGCAAGGCGGTTTGGAGATACCTGCGGTATGCCTTAGTTAACGAACCCGTGTCCTGCTAGCCCTGCCTCGGATAAGTCTCTTCCCAGTCCCACTGAGGTAGTAATCGAGTTCCCCTCTCTCTCTCTCTCTCTCTCTCTGCTACCTGGACCCCGACCTCGATGGAGAACCAGGTGGACCGCTCCGTGTGTGGCAGGGCGCTGTGGCTGGTAAACAGGCCGCAGCAACCGGTTGATGGCTATGGAGATGGACTCCGGCTGTTTCCTCGGATCCGGCTTTCCGTGGTGGACCCTGGGGAAGCTCCCCGGAGTATGGTCGCTCCGCTCTGGGGTTCCCTCTTTTTTCTCGGGCCCAGACTCACGCGTCAGGCACCCTCTCTCAAGGTCTCCTCAAGACCCCCTTTCATCTTCCCTCAGGTCTAGTCTGCAACTTGCCTGTTCTGTACTTCAAACTCCCCTAACCCACCTCCTAGGGTACCACCCCGGCTTGAGTGTGGGAATGCTGGAATTGGGTCCCTCCTACCAACTCTGCATCCACTTACAGTTGGGATAATTACACCGCTTTTACAGGTGTAATACCCTGGTGTGACGCCTCACCAACGGGGGCGCCACAAAGATATCTTATATATACCTATTCCATTAAGTGATACCATGTACACCTGTTACTTGACATAGTTGGTTGACATTCATTACAAATTCAAATGGGAGACAGCCTACCAAAAATCATGGCGCCTACATAGACCATCGCCTCCTTACACAAAAATAAGTTTGTAAAAGACATCTCCACTTTCTCAGTACAACAGCTTTACATACTTTTTTAAAGGATGGCAATATAGAATAGTGCAAAGCAGTGAGGAGAGAGGAGCTGCAGTGTAAAGCAAGATGAAAAGAGAAAAAAAAGGGGAGGGGCGGGAGAAGCTGCAGTTTAAAGTTAGGAGAAAAGAAAGAGAAACTGCTGAGTAATTTAAGGAGAAAAGAAGGAGAAACTACAGTTTCAAATAAAGAGATAAGAGAAATGAAGTATAAAGCAAGAAGGATAAAAAAAAGGGGGGAATAACAGAGAAAGAAAGAAACTGTATAGAGAAAATGAAGAAAAGCTGCAGTATAAAGTAAGAAGAAAAGAAAAAGAAGCTGCAGTGTAATGTAATAAAAGAGAGAGGAAATACAGTATAAAGCTATTGCTAATGAGTGGTATCCATCCACTTGTTCCTGGCACCTGTGTTCATCTGGATTCTGGTGAGGCACCACTAGTCTCCTTCCCTGCTCCCAGTATGAAGTTACCTTGCCCATGCCAGTTGTTTTTTAATTATTTAGATAATGAAAAAAAGGATGTCCTGTATTTTTCATTGTCAAAATGTAGAATGAAGAAGATGACATCAAGAATCTTTTTTTTTCCAACTATCTTTATTTTGGCAATTCTTGCCAAAATGCAGCACAAAAAAACAAATCAAAAACACCTTTGTGGTGCTTTCATTTTAAAAAGTGGATCCCGTTTTGCTGCTGAAAATTCTACAAAACTGCAGCTTAAAAAAAAAAACCAGATCAAAAACACACAGTCTAAACTTGAGGTACTATTTAATGCCATTGATCAATAGCAGGACTAAAGTTAAGAAAGGAAGATTCTTAAGGGGCCGACACACGCGTCAATATCGCTGTTAATATTGCTGCTGCACGTGACATTGCAGCGATATTGACGCGTGTTACAGGGCGAATCAACCAGCGATAAGTCCTTATCAAACTGGAAGAGCCTCTGAGATGTCTATGAAGCAGAACCCCGTATAAGTGACTCCATTTTACAAACTATACCTCTTAATGATATCATCTAGCAATGCAGTGAGCATATTGACTCCACAAATGTTTCACAAAATCTTTATACCATAGTGGTTGAAGAAAAATAATTATATTTTTGCCACTAAAATGTTGTTTAAGCCCAAGATTTTAAATTTCCACAGGGGCAAATTGGTAACAATGATGCATAATTGTTACATAATTTCTTGTGAATGTGTCAGTATCTCATATATGACTGTACCTTTTAACCACACAGAGTGACTCAGGAGGGAAGGAGCACTATTTGGCTTTTGTAATGCAGCGTTTCATAGAGTAGTTTGCGAACTCCAAATACAAAGCCCCGAGGTGCCAGAAGAGCAGATGCCCCTCTTAAGTGACCCCAATCTAGAAAATTGCACCCCTTTGGGAATTCTGAAGAAAAAATAACAAAGGACGTAAATTCAGAACATCAAGCAAAAAAGCTTCAAAAAGTCAAAAAAGCTTACCAAAAGTCCATTGCACTCAGCAGGACAGAGTAGGCCCAGTGATAAAGGCAACCAAGTGCATAAAACTGGTGCAACAATCAGGTCACGGTCACACAGTCAGTATTTGGTCAGTATTTCACTTCAGTATTTGTAAGCCAAAACCAGGAGTGGGTGAAAAATGCAGGAGTGGAGCAAATATTTCTATTACCGTATATACTCGTGTATAAGCCGACCCGTGTATAAGCCGACCCCCCCCCTACTTTTGCCCCCAAAAACTGGGAAAACTTATTGACTCGCGTATAAGCCGAGGGTGGACTCCAGCACAGTTATACAGCCCCCAGCAGTGAGGTATACAGCAGCCTCCCCAGTGGTAGTATACAGCAGCAGCCCCAGTGGTAGTATGCAGCAGCCCCAGAGGTATATGCAGCCCCAGAGGTATATGCAGCCCCAGAGGTATATGCAGCCCCATATGCAGCCCCAGAGGTATATGCAGCCCCAGAGGTATATACAGCCCCAGAGGTATATGCAGGCCCAGAGGTATATACAGCCCCAGAGGTATATGCAGCCCCAGAGGTATATGCAGCCCCAGAGGTATATACAGCAGCTGCAGCCCCAGAGGTATATACAGCAGCTGCAGCCCCAGAGGTATATACAGCCCCAGAGGTATATGCAGCCCCAGAGGTATATGCAGCCCCAGAGGTATATGCAGCCCCATTTGCAGCCCCAGAGGTATATACAGCAGCTGCTGCCCCAGAGGTATATACAGCAGCTGCAGCCCCAGAGGTATATGCAGCCCCAGAGGTATATGCAGCCCCAGAGGTATATACAGCCCCAGAGGTATATGCAGGCCCAGAGGTATATACAGCCCCAGAGGTATATGCAGCCCCATATGCAGCCCAGAGGTATATACAGCAGCTGCAGCCCCAGAGGTATATACAGCAGCTGCAGCCCCAGAGGTATATGCAGCCCCAGAGGTATATGCAGCCCCAGAGGTATATGCAGCCCCAGAGGTATATGCAGCCCCATTTGCAGCCCCAGAGGTATATACAGCAGCTGCAGCCCCAGAGGTATATACAGCAGCTGCAGCCCCAGTGGTATATACAGCCCCAGAGGTATATTCAGCCCCAGAGGTATATGCAGCCCCAGAGGTATATGCAGCCCCATTTGCAGCCCCAGAGGTATATACAGCAGCTGCAGCCCCAGAGGTATATACAGCAGCTGCAGCCCCAGAGGTATATACAGCAGCTGCAGCCCCAGAGGTATATACAGCAGCCGCAGCCCCAGGGCTGTATACAGCCGCAGCCCCAGGGCTGTATACAGTCGCAGCCCCGGGGCTGTATACAGCCGCAGCCCCGGGGCTGTATACAGCCGCAGCCCGGGGCTGTATACAGCCGCAGCCCCGGGGCTGTATACAGCCGCAGCCCCGGAGGTATACAGGCCCCCCATCAAGTTCCAGGGCCCCCCCCCCTTGCGCGCCAGCCTGTAAAGGAAAATCATACTTGCCAGTGTCCTGTCGCGCCGTCCGCAGCTGCCGACACGCGATCCCGGGCTCCATTCAGCGTCTTCCGGCATCCGACTTCCTGTGGTCGCGGGCAATGATGTCATTGCCCGCGACTACAGGAAATGCGGAAGACGCTGAATGGAGCCCGGGATCGCGTGTCGGCAGCTGCGGACGGCGCGACAGGACACTGGCAAGTATGATTTTCCTTTACAGGCTGGCGCGCAAGGGGGGGGGGGGGGCCCTGGAACTTGATGGGGGGGCCTGTATACCTCCGGGGCTGCGGCTGTATTTTTTTTTTTTTTATATACTCGCGTATAAGCCGAGGGGGGACTTTTCAGCCCAAATTTTGGGCTGAAAAACTCGGCTTATACGCGAGTATATACGGTATATGTTTCCTCTGACTGTTCCACTCCTGATTTTGGCTTACAAATACTGATGTGAAATACTGACCAAATACTGATCGTGTGACCGTGGCCTGACACACTAAACATGCCACAACATGGGGGAGGTGATTGGTGGTATTTTTATATGCACACCGATGAGGTTTCCATAGGGCATCAGTCACACATGAAGGTATGTTGCAAAGTATCTGTCTGCAGTCTATTGGTCACACTCATACTATTAGATCAGACATGCTTGCTTAGCACTACAGTATGTACATGCAACACACTGGACAGTGTGCATACAAAAATACCACCAATCACCTGCCCCATGGTGTGGCAGGTTGAGTGTGATTGCTGCACTGTTATTATGCATTAGGTTGCCTTTATCAATGGGTCTACTGGGTCCTGCTGAGGGCAATGGATTATTGACTTTTGTTAAGCTTGTTTGACGCTTTTTTGATTGATGACCCTTTGGGATTTCAACTATGGTTGTGTGACGCGAGTCAATACAGTAATAACTAATCTCTAAGGTGCAGAAAACAGACTGTAATAATGGAAAGTAAATATAATAATGTTACTATTTACTGGTGGTAAAGAGAGGTCAAAACAATCCTGGGTTAGGTCCAGGAAATGGCGCAGTAACAGCAAGTGATATTCAGAAGCAAAGTCCAATTCAAGCTGAAGTCAGGAAACCAGAGGCACAAAACAGAATACAGAGGAGTAGGCAGAAAGGGGAATCAGGTCACAAGCAGAGAGTCAAGTCCAGGTAAGGTAACTAATCTCGCAGGTTCTGGCTCAGAGCAGAGAGATCAGTCCTACACATCCAAAGGCAAATGTATAATTGACACAGAATAGGGCAACAAGCTTGCTTAAGTAAAGTTCTAATCAAGTGAACTGAATTGCAGGTGAGTTGCAGCACAGAGCCAGCCCAGACTGACAATCTCCACAACAACCTAGTAAAGGAAAAAGGCAGTGTGGAGATCTTGACAATACCCTGAGGGTTGGGGGCACCGGACCCCTGGGTTTCCCAGGAAACCTTTGATGAAAGACCCGGACCAACCAATCAGCCCTTTCAGAATGAGCAGGAACTCAGGACTGTTCCTCGGGTCCATACCCCTTCTAATGCACCAGATAATGAAGGGAATTCTGGATGATTCAGGAATCAATGACCCTTTGAACCTCATATTCCATGTTCCCCTTAATGTACACCGGAGGAGGCAGGGAGACAGAGCAGAGGTAATAAACTCCTTCAGCAATAACTTTTGGAACACATTAGGGATACAGAAGCCTGGGGGAGTTTTAATCAGAAGGCAACTGGATTGACTATCTCCAAAATCTCATTTGCACCAATGAACCTAGGACCCAACTTCAGTGAGGGCATCTTTAATCTAATATTCTTTGAGGATAGTGTTGAACCCCAGGTACCTTGGGGTACTCAGATATCAGGCTTCAGGGGTAGCGTCTGCTGTGTCACGGGGAGTGGTGGCCGTGCCTGATCCCATGTCCTGGGTGACACTTCAAAAAGGGGTCATATTTACAGGGGATTCTATTTACAGTTTAGTGACGCCACCTGTAGTTTCTGGTGATGGGTGACCAGCGCCGCCACAGTCCGCCGGAGGTAGATGGTAATGCAGCTAGTTGATAAAATCCTCACAGGTAGGGCTGGACCTCCGGGGCAGCGATGAGAGAAGGGGCAGCTTGGAGTGGAGCTGTAGGTTGAGGTTGGGATCTGGAGTGATGGAGCAGTCTGTAAGGGGCACCGGGAACGGAGAGGAATGACACACGCACACTACAGAAGTCTCTTTTACCTTTTTACTGTTGTTATGGCAGGTAAAGATGTCCAGGGCACTGACAGGTGACCAGGTGCACAGTTGGTCCCCACAGCAGTGGGTGTAAGGCCTCCTCTGTTCCTCTGTTGTAGCTGAAGCCCAGTCTGCATGCAGCCAGCCTGGCCTCCTCTCTCTTCCTGTCTCTGATATCTCTCCTCTCCTCCTATGCGGTCCACGGGTTACCCTCTCTGATCACTGCGGTGGAACACTGCTGTGTCTGGCTCCCTCTCTCTGACCCACAGGGGAATCGGGTGACTGAAGTCTCCACGGTGTGACAGGGTTTTCTGTAGTCCTGGAGTATCCTACAGTGCGGATCCCCGAAGTCCGGTACTTCTTTAGGTGAACTTCCACTAGTTCCTCACTCCCTTTTGGGCTATCTGCTCCTTGCCTTCTGTCCCCACTTAAGCTTGCGGGACGTCAGAAAGGCCACTCCGGATCACTGGCTCAGGCCTAACCGCGGCACCGACCACCAGGACGCTCCTAGCGTCTGCACACTCTGACTAACTCCTCCCCAGTAGCAGTATTTATAGGGGATTTATAACAAGTTGAGCTCCTCCTACTGTGCCGGGGTGGAAGGTGTTGCATGTAGTAGGTACCTCCTGTGGAAACCCAACTGTGCATTAGAGAAGTCTGTGGCTATCTGCGTGAGC
This sequence comes from Allobates femoralis, assembly GCA_033576535.1. Taxonomy (NCBI): domain Eukaryota; kingdom Metazoa; phylum Chordata; class Amphibia; order Anura; family Aromobatidae; genus Allobates; species Allobates femoralis. The sequence continues at coordinate 464,151,704 of JARQOC010000003.1, forward strand.
AGGGCGCCACAATAGCCATACCTTATCTCCCACCTTGAAAACTGCCTCTGATGAGCGCTTCCTTTCGGCCTTCTGTTTCTGCCAATACTGAGCCACCCCAACGTTACTCTTAACCTCCCACCAAACATTCCCCAGCTCTTGAATGGTGACATCTACCTCAGGACACCCTGAACTTATCCTGGAGAATTCACTAAAGTGAGGATAGAACCCATAATTATAGAAAAAACGATGGGTCCCCATGGACTGATCAACCCGACTGTTGAAGGTAAATTCAGCCAGAGGAATAAATGTTCACCAGTTCTCCTGCTGATCGGCGACAAAACATCTCAAAATTTGTTCCAGAGGCTGATTTGTTCTCTCTGTCTGCCCATTAGATTCAAGGAGATAAGCAGAGGAGAAAGACAAATCCATCCCCAATTTTTTGCACAAGGTCCTCCAAAATCTAGAGACGAATTGTACTCCCCTTTCAAACACAATATTAAGGGGAATCCCATGCAAATGTACCACATGAACAATAAACAGTTTGAAGAGAGTTTTCAGCATTGGGTAACGCAGATAATAGCAGTCATTGTCATGCCTTTCTTAGAAACGTGTACATTTAGTTTACTTGCCTGTGATAAAGCTGTTTCGTTGCTGTTCAGTGATAATTTATCCAACAGCGACATCTGTTGACAATGTTCTCTTATTACATTATTTTTTAGTGCACAATCTAATTTTGCCCCTTAAGGCTACTGTACATTTCCCATCAGCCCTTGCATTAGCCTGTTTCCTTCTTCTTCATAAGCCATTATATCCTCAGATGCTGATCCCTCTTTCTCTAGATTTCAGCTCATCTGTTTGTTTCCCTCTACATAGCACAATCAGTGAGTCTTTATATGCTAGTTATATTATGCTATAATTCACCAAATTGTGTAATGTAGTTACGCTGTTCTACATGTTTATCATCAAGTAGTTTTCTGCCATTTTAGCTATTGTATATTCGCCATGTTGTGCAATTACACTGCGTTCCTGTAACAAATGTACTGCTATGTATCTCAGATATGTTAAATATTGTGTTAAGTATTTTCATCTGTTTTTATAGTTTTACACTTATCCCATCAATAAAATTGAAAAGGACCCCCTATGTCCAAGTCAATGCATCGATGGGAAAGAGTTTACCTGTCTGTCAACTCGTTCTTCAGGAGTACAGAGCGAGGGTGTCAGAACAGTCATCCCCCCAGACAGAGGTAAATCAGAAATAAAATCCATGGACACATGAGTCCATGGTCTTTCCGGAATTGGCAAAAGACCCAATTCTACAGCTGGCCGGCAATGCTGTACTTTGGCGCATGCGCACGTTTTACAAACTGACACAAAATGTCTAATATCTTTGTGCATAGCGGACCATCAAAAGAGTCTAGCAACTGCCTTCTGGGTGGGAGTGACCCCAAAATAACCACTCAAACAGAATCATGGAATTCTTGTAAAAGACGTAATCTGAGATACACAGGAACAAACAACTTGCATTCAGGAGTATTGGAAAGAGCAAAGGACTGAGCAGTACAAATTTCAGCTTCCAGCTCAGAGGAAACCATGGCCACAACAATACCCTGCGGAAGAATAAAGGAAGGATGTTCCGTAGGAGACAACGAATCAAGACTATGAAACAGGGCATCCACTCTTACATTTTTAGATGCAGGTCTGAATGTAATAGAAAAATTAAATCTAGAGAAAAATAAACACCATCTGGCCTGTCTAGGGTTCAACCATTTGGCAGATTCAATATAGGCTAGATTTTTGTGATCTGTCACCACGGTAACTGGATGAACGGCTCCTTCCAAAAAATGCCTTGATTCTTCAAAAGCCAACTTGACAGCCAGTAACTCTTGATTACCCACATCATAGTTTCTTTCAGTAGGAAAAATTTTTTAGAGAAAAATGCACATGATCGCAGATTAGTTAAAGTTATAGGACAATACAACCTCCAACCCGACCTCAGAATCATCTACCTGCATAATGAACGGCCTCAGTAGGTCTGATTGAACAAGCACAGGAGCAGGTATAAAACACTTCTTCAAATTTTCAAAAGCCCCAACCACTTCTTGCAACCAAACCTTTAGTTCCGCCCCATTATGAGTGAGGGCAATAAGAGGCTTGACAACCTGAGAAAAACCTCTAATAAACTTCCTAAAAAGCGCTACAGGGCCTTGGGGTCGCTGGGTTGAACCCAATCAATAATGGAGTTGCCAGGATCCATCTTAAAATTACAATGCCTTGTAAAAGTATTTGGCCCCCTTGAACTTTTCAACCTTTTGCCACATTTCAGGCTTCAAACATAAAGATATAAATTCTAACTTTTTTTGGAACAATCAACAACAAGCGGGACACATTCGTGAAGTGGAAAGATATTTTTAATGCATATTTTAAACTTTTTTAACAAATAAAAAACTGAAAAGTGGGGCATGCAATATTATTTGGCCCCCTTGAGTTAATACTTTGTATCGCCACCTTTTGCTGTGATTACAGCTGCAAGTCGCTTGGGGCATGTCTCTATCAGTTTTGCACATCGAGAGACTGAAATTCTTGCCCATTCTTCCTTGCAAAACAGCTCGAGCTCAGTGAGGTTGGATGGAGAGCGTTTGTGAACAGCAGTTTCCAGCTCTTTCCACAGATTCTCGATTGGATTCAGGTCTGGACTTTTACTTGGACATTCTAACATCTGGATACGTTTATTTTTTAACCATTTTATTGTAGATTTTGCTTTATGTTTGGGATCATTGTCTTGTTGGAAGATAAATCTCCGTACCAGTCTCAGGTGTTTTGCAGACTCCAACAGGTTTTCATCCAGAATGGTCCTGTATTTGTCTCTGTCCATCTTCCTATTTACCCATCTTCCCTGTCCCTGCTGAAGAAAAGCAGGCCCAAACCATGATGCTGCCATCACCAAGTTTGACATAAGAGGTCAAAACAATCCAGGGTCAGGTCCAGGAAATGGCGCAGTAACTGCTAGGGATATTCAGAAGCGAAGTCCAATTCAAGCCGAAGTCAGGAAACTAGAGAGACAAAACAGAATACAGAGGAGTAAGCAGAAAGATGAATCAGGTCACAAGCAGAGACTTAAGTCCAGGTAAGGTAACTAATCTGGCAGGATCTGGCTCAGAGCACAGAGCAATAAGTCCTACACATCCAAAGGCAAATGTACAATTGACACAGAATAGGTCACCAAGCTTGCTTAAGTAGAGTTCTAATTAATTGAGCAGAAATGCAGGTAAGTTGCAGCTACGAACCAGCACAGACTGACAATCTCCATAACAACCTAGTAAAGGAAAGAGGCAGTGTGGAGATCGTGATAGGTCGTAGTGATGATTTTGACTCCATGGGTGTTTTTCAGAATCGAGCAGCAATTGATGTTGTAGAGTGAAAATGGAGATCTGCCTTTGTAATGCCCAATACATTATAGTGCCTGTACACTGTGCCCAGCTTGAGCCTCTGGAGACATGCACCCCATAAAGTAGTTGGGTCTCCTCACTACAGAAATACCAAACATGTGAACTCTCACTGTGGTTTGGGCACACTGTGGGGTTCAGAAGGGAAGGTGCCATTTTTATTTTGGAGCCCAGATTTTGCTGGATTTCTTTTGAATGGCGAGGGGTCATAGTGCTTTTCCAAAGCATTTGTTCTACCAGTCAGGAGTGTAACGACCGCAGTCACTGGGATCGTGGCCGCAATCGGGCCAGGGGTACAGGGGCCCACTCACCTTAGTTCCTGCTTCTGCAAGGATGCAGATCCAGCTGAAACGCATCGGGGTACAGAAACTGGCTGCTGGAACAGTGGGGAGCTGATATCGGAGGCGCAGTGACGGGGCGATGCATGAGAGTGACATCATCCACCCTGGCGCGCACTCCAATGTCAGCAGTTGGGCTGTTTGCTGGCTACAGAGGACACTGGGAGACGTGCGAGTGAAGGAAAAGTGAGTAGAATGTTTTTGTTTTTAACTATGTGCTATGGACAGAATGGGGACAAATATATTAGGACTATGTAAACCAGGGTGGGGGACATATATACCAGAATGGGGGCTGTGAGGTAGTGCTCACCTAGGGGGCTCGCTTGGCAACAGAACAGACACATACAAACGTGTTTACCATTGTAACATAATACAGCAGTTTATTTGTGAACGTCATAAACCACTTATTACCCACATATACAACATAAATCATACAGATTAGAAATCATAGGCTATTCACAAAGTAACATTAATTGCATAGTAACACTATTCACACTAGGAGCATTAGTCACAGCTTTATCGAATACCAGGAGCACTAATTTCAGCTCCTATGGCAATTACAGCCGCCTGATATTATCTACATTTTATACGATCAATAGAACAATAAGGCGACATTCCAGTCTGGTTCTAGTGGCGGCTATGCCTGCCTGGCATTATTTACATATAGGCATTATTTACATAGACCTTCATACCTTCACACATATATTTACAACAGGACATACATGGCAGTATTTACATTCATCAACAGGACCTTTGTGACCTTCCAGTCGGTCCCAATGGCGGTTACGGCTGTCTGGCCTTTGAGACCTTCCCAAATTCTCGCCATGGTACATACACTATATACGATATTCATGGATTCCAGCCCTTACAAGGCACAGACCAGGTTATAGGCCACCTGAGCTACCGGGTAATCAAGGCGTCCCCAAGGTCTCCTCAACACGTGCTCTTCATGTCGCTAGCCGCTTCCAAGTCTGCCATCACAGGCCCAGACCTCCAGGACCAGTGGCTGCACCAACACGTCTGAGTGAGCACCCTCCAGGTTCAGCCAGGACCCCCATATGCACTGGAGCGCCACCAACCTCTAAGTCCGGCCACAGCCTCCATACGAGTCAGAGGGACAGGTGTCTCCCACATGGAGAGATGGAGAGGACAGGCTTCCCTCCACGTCGCAGAGGGACGGGACTCCTCTGACACACACTCTCTCCCTCAGAGGATCATTCTGTTCTTCCTCACTCACAGCCCTGGGCAGCTAATATCCTACCTGCCACACCCAGCTTTAAGTAATCAGCATAGCCACACTCAGACCTAGGTGCAGTTAACCCTATATGCAACAGTCAGGTCTAGCAAAGTAAATACCCATTCACACACAGGTCCAAATGCTGCTAACCCTGTGTGCACGGCTCAAGGCGCATGTGATGTATACTGGCCATGTGCTATCTTGCCGGTCATACCTCACATACCCCCCCTCCTTGTATAATCCCGTAGGGAGTGAACACATTGCCATAGAAGTCGGGGCAATGGTGCTGCACCCCATGGCACCGTTCAAAGCCCGTGCAACATGTGATGTATACCAGCCATAGGCTATCATGCCGGTCATTTCATCACCTACTTCCCCCCCTCCTTGTTTATTCCCGTAGGGATGAACACATAGCCATAGGTTTCGGGCCCTGTGCCGGTCTCACGTTACACACAAGTGACACCAGAAACACTCTGTTCCCGCTGAGCCTGCGGGCAACGCCACCATCGCCCTCAGCACCCACGTTGAGAGAGACATCTTCGTGAACCTGTCGAGTCACCAGCACCATGACATGGTGTCTTCGTGGCCCCGCCGAGCCACCAGCAATCTTGACTTGGTGAGCGACGAAGTGGTGTCTTCATGGCCCTGCCTGGCCACAAGCCAGATGCTTGAGAGCGCTGTGTGGTGCTCATTCCTAGGGGACTCGCTAGGCAAAGGAACAGACACATACAAACGTGTTTTCCTATGTATACAGCTGTTTATTTGTGAACATCATAAACCGCTTATTACCTACATATACAACATAAATCATACAGATTACAGATCATAGGCTATTCACATAGTAACATTCATCACATAGTAACACTATTCACATATCAAAGTAATACATAGAACACTAGGAGCACTAGTCACAGCTACATCGAATACCAGGATCACTAATTGCAGCTCCTATGGCAGTTACGGCCACCTGACATTATCTACACTTTATATGATCAACAGAACCTTAAGACGACATCCCAGTCTGGCTCTAATGGCGGCTATGCCCACCTGGCATTATTTACATATAGGCATTATTTACATAGACCTTCATACCTTCACACATATATATTTATAACAAGACATACATGGCAGTATTTACATTTATCAACGGGACCTTTGTGACCTTCCAGCCGGTCCCAATGGCGGTTATGGCCATTTGAGACCTTCCCAGATTCTCGCCATGGCACATACACTAACATACAGTCCATCATATGATATTCATGAACTCCAGCCTTTCCAGACCCATGCAAATACATACAGTCCATCGACTCCAGCCCTTACAAGGCACAGATCAGGTTATAGGCTACCTAAGCTACCGGGCATCACAGGTCCAAACCTCCAGGATCAGCGGCTGCACCAACACATCTGAGCGAGCACCCTCCAGGTTCAGCCAGGACCCCCATATGCTCGGGAGCTCCACCAACCTCTAAGTCCAGCCACAGACTCCATACGTGTCAGAGGGACAGGTGTCTCCCACATGGAGAGGACAGGCTTCCCTCCACATCCCAGAGGGATGGGATTCCTCTGACACACACCCTCTTCCTCAGAGGATCATTTTGTTCTTCCTCACTCACAACCCTGGGCAGCTAATATTCTGCCTGCCACACCCAGCTGTGAGTAATCAGCACATCCACACTCAGACCTAGGTGCAGTTAACCCTATATGCACTAGTCAGGTCTAGCAAAGTAAACACCCATTCACACATACACACACAGGTGCAAATGTCATTAACCCTGTGTGCACGGCTCAAGGCGCATGTGATGCATACCGGCCATGTGCTATCATGCCGGTCATACCTCACAGGGTATATATATGCATATATACCAGGTAGGGGATCATATACACCAGGATGGGGGAAATATATACCAGGATTCCCCCATATATACCAGAATGCCCCAATATATACCAGAATGGGGACATATATATACTAGGATGCCCCATATATACCAGGATGTACCATATATACCAGGATGAGGAATATATAGACAAAATGAGGAAAAGCCGGCACACTGTTCCAATGCTGCACAAAATCTTCTCTATTAGGTTCTCACAAACATATTAAAAATGCATCTTTCTTAGGCACACAGGCCATGTCAGATGCGTTTCGGTTTTAAAAGCAAACCTTTATCAATGACACAGAATTAAAACCAGGCACACAATATATACAAATTCATTGATGGCAAATGAACAACACATGTGAGTCCCTCTTTGTATACTATAGGGTTAAATTTCCAAATGTTTTCATGTGCATATACAAATTAAATGCAGAGAGACAAGACCAAGAAAAGCTTGTATAAACTACACAAATGTTTAACATAGTAAGCCCATATATACAAGAATGCACCATATATACCAGGATGAGGACACATATACCAGGAAGTATCTATATACCAGGACCATGGTAAAGAAAGGGATCCATTTACGCGTTTCAACCCTATGCTAGGTCTTACTCATAATGAACACATAATGAAATTCCCAACCTGATACCCTGAATAAAGAAAATGAGGTAACTAATTTTCACCTGATGATTAACCAATTTCAACCAATCTGTTACGCCTGATGAGGCAGGAACATGTATAGTGGACCTACTAGACCATAGAGACTTTTTTGGAAGCTGAACCCAAGGAACCAGCTGGACCAGAACATTAGATTAATGTAAGAATTTATTGAAGACATAATAGGAGAACGCACAAGGAAGGACCCCTGGGCCAAGGGAGCATCGGTGAGTGAACCCTTGTACAGCACAGCCACAGAGGCTCTGAGTGCAACAACTCTGAGACCAGAGGAGCAACCCAAGGGGAACAGAGTCTATGAGGTGGAGCGAGAGGTCCTAGGAACTTAATGGGGCTACCAGCAAGGGATCGGAATAGCCAGGGGGATCCAAGGGAGGTACGTGGCTGTGTCACAGGGGATGATCTAAAAGGGTCCAAAGGGTACCAACTGAGTCTGCAAGGTTGCAGGCAAGAATGGCGAAACTCCAGGTAGCCGCATGACCAAGACAGGGACACCAGCACTAACAGGAAAACACCAGGCGTTAATAGCAAAACAGTGGCAAGTGCATAGCGAGCAAGCGCTGATCCGAGGAAATAAGCAGAGCAACATTGAACAGTAGTACAAAGTTGCCCGGGCACCCCCCTAAGGAAGTGAGGGCCTTAAATACACAAATACCTCTCAGTGATAAAAAGGTAAAAAAGGGTGTGCTGGCCCTTTAAATGAATTCCAACTGCGGCCCGCGCTCCCTATCACCAGACATCAGGGGCTGCTGCAGCTAGAGGTCATTTGATAGGGATAAGTGGACAGCGATAGCGCTGCTCACAGCAGAATTCACAACAAAATGTATTTGGGAAAATACTTATTTAACTGATTTAAATCAATGTGATCACTATCCATTGTAGTGAACCACCTCTATAAGGTTTTACTGTATTCTGCTGTAAGGAACATTAAGGGCACATTTAAATGTTGCACCTCGTGGACGGGCTACTTGAGACCGGGCCCTATCGTCCTCTAGGGCTGCTGGGGTTGTCACAGTGGCGTGACCCGGCCCCGTGGTCCCAGGTGCGGCATATGTAAAAAGTTTTTTTTATAAAGTTTATAGATAGTTTGTGACGTCACCCATGGTTTGTGGCCAATATGGACCACCACTGCCGTTCAGACCTTTTGGGATGATGGTGATGGTGACAGCCGGGATGGTGAGCCCTCCATGGGTACGGCTTGGTTCCCCAGGGCAGAGGTAGGAGAGAAGTACTTAGTTGCAGCGTTAGGAAACAAGTATGCAGCTCCGCAGGTGAGCCGCTGCAGTCTCAGTACCAAAAAGTCTCAGACACAAATCTTGAGTTCACCGAGTACTTTACTCCACTGCTCGCACGACAACACAGAGTCTCTACTACAGTTCTTTTACCACACTTGTAACTGACCGGACTCACACAGCAGCTACAGGCTTAGGTTCTCACTGCAGCCGGGATGGTTTCTCTGTGTCACTCCCTCTCAGTGTACCTTTTGGGCCCTCTGTTTCTCTCTCCACCTCCCCGTGTATGGTTTCAGTCCAGCCGTCATTGGCTGTACAGTCATCTGTTTCACACTCTGGGTCACTAGCACTAGTACGATGGCTTTGTCCAACGCCGTACCAGTTGTTGGATTTCGGGATATAGAGTTCCCGCACCCTGCCGGGTGTCTCGTGGTTCCCGGCCACATCTACAGAGTTGGCACTCTGGTTCTTTGGTCCAGCCACCAGATACCCGGGTTAGTCGGGCTCATCTGGCTCCTTCCATCTTTCCAAGGGTTCAGCCGGGGTTCCCGGCCAGCCATTAGTGGATAAGGCCGCCGGCCCCATTGTTCTTTCTGTGTCTCCAACACTTGAATGAAGGGTGTCTCGGCTTGGGGATGCTTTCCACTTCACCACCCCCAGGGAGTTCTTTCCTCTCCAAAAAGCCCCTCCAACTTAGTGTTCCTAGGTTTTACTCCAGTTCCTCCACCCCTTTCTACGTTCCACCCACACTTAGCTACTCCCGCCACCCCTCGCCTGGCATGAAGTGACTTAGGCTAAGGGTCGGAGTGTGTGTGTGTGCGTTTGTGTGGAGTGACCGTCCTACCTATCCCAGCTGCAGTTCACCCTGTGGCCTCCCGGTCGCAGGTGCGCCACACAGACATCTGTTCAAATAGTTTCCGATATCTGTCTGCAATGCATGGACTAACTGCAGGTCTCCCAACCAGAGGATGGCTTCTTCATGTACTCTATTTATATTTCAGGTTGGGAGAGCCATGGCCAGTACATTGCAGTCCCATATCGCACCAATTTGAACAGATGTCTGCATGTGTCCTTTGGATATTAAATTTAACGGCAAGCTGTCAGGTCAATTTAGGCTCCAAAGCTATGACTACCTGTCCCTACAGCTTCCAAGCACATCCCTAACCATCCCTGTGTGCCTTAACAGTGCCCTATAGTGGCTTTGCAAAATGAGTTTGATACTCACATTTTCCCCTCACTTGCAGTATCTAGTCGCCGCTGTGTGGAAACTGACTGGGCATTCTCCTGGCCTCCGTCTCCCCTCCTGGCTGTCGTTAGCACGCCTTACTGGGCGTGAGAAGAGATGTCCCTTGCATGCTCCCGATTCTTATTTGAAGGTCCCTCGTTTGTTTATGCCGCGGCCATGTGATGTCTGCGTCTGCACATTGCACCGCCATCCTATTTAATTTTGCCGCCTCTTTGAATGACGCAGCAGCGGCCACATCATTTTTGCTTCTACGCACACATCCGTGCCGCACTTTTCCCACCCCTTTGAATGACACGACTCCGGAGTAATGTGAGTATCAAACTCATTTTGCAAAGCCACTATAGGGCACTGTTAGGGCACACAGGGATGGTTAGGGATGTGCTTGGAAGCTGTAGGGACAGATAGTCATAGCTTTGAGCCTAAATCGACCTGACAGGTTCCCTTTAAGATGAATCTTGTAACAGCTAAAAGGAATAGCAACTGTTTGACTGAAAGTTTTAAAATAAATAGTTTTACTATACAGAAAACACAAGAGGGTGCTGTTGTTATTCATATTGAGAGGTACAGTTTATGCAAGATTTTTTTTATTTATATGTGTATACAAGAAAAGAAAGCAACAAGGCATTATAATTGCATGTTAATATATGCATGTTATTGCCTTATTTTTATTATACTTCAATTAAAATGATAATAATTTTTTATGTCAAGGAATGAAAAATCTCTAGAAATTTAGGCTGCTTCACATCAGCGGCAATCGCTGATCGTGGCTGTTGTGGTGAAAAAAACCGCAACTGCCGTGATTACTGCATAACAGCCGCACTTGCAGTTCACTTGCGGCAAGCACCATGCAATGTCTATGGGGCTTGTGGTAAGTGTGCGGAGGTGCGGAAAGTGCGGTTTCGGCACTTGCAGAAGATGTGGCCGCGAAAAAAACGCGGCTGACCGCGTTTTTTTCGCGGCCGCATCTGCCGCAAGTGCCGAAACCGCAACTGTACCGCACTTGCCACAACTGCCGCAAGCCCCATAGACATTGCATGGTGCTTGCCGCAAGTGAACTGCAAGTGCGGCTGTTATGCGGTAATCACGGCAGTTGCGTTTTTTTTCACCGCAACTGCCTGCGATCAGCGATTACCGCTGATGTGAAAGGGTTTAGTTTAGTCAGACAGATTAAAAAAGTTGTTCTACTACACTTTGTTAACTGCTGGAGGAGAGTACTAATAACAATTCTACCCAATGCTTTTTTGCTTGATACTATAAAATGCAATTTGGTGTTTGTTGTGTACTATAATATAATAATATTTATTCATTTATATAGCACTTTACTTTGATCAGTAATGCTGTCTCTCTTGGAGCTCACAATCTAAATATCCTATCAGTATGTCTTTACAATGTGGGAGGAAACCCATGCAAACAAGGGGAGAACATACAAACTCCTTGCAGATGTTGTCCTTAGTGTCCTTGGTGGGAATTGAACCCAGGACCTCAAAACCTAGTGCTGCAAAGGCTGCAGTGCTAACCACTTGAGCCACTGTGCCTCCCATACTATACTCCCAGATAATTGTAGATAAACCTTTATTTTATTTTAGGAAAGAGAATACACAATGCTGTATATAAATTAATCAACACTTTTTAAATTTACAGTTTGGGAAGAGGATCCAGAAAAAGAGTTCCACGGTGCACTATTCAAATTAAAGTCAGACATGTTAGTTGGAAAGAGGAGAAAGAGGAAAAAACATTAAACCATTAAATGACGAATATGGCATTACTTTGTTAGGCTAGCTTCACACCACGTTTTTCAGGATTCGGGGCTGTCCCGTAGGATGCGGGAGAATGCGGGATTTTCTCCCAGACACAAAATTGCAGCTTGCTGCGGTTTTCTTTCCAGGGCAAAAATTGGCACAAATTGGATCCTCCCGAATCCTCCTGAATCCGACATAAAATTGGATGCGGCTCCCGGACGCCGGCTGCTGACGTTTAGCAGCGAGCGATGCTGGACTTCAGCACCTGGAGAGCTTCCCATTTGAGATTTCAGGACCATGGCTAGATCCCCGATAGCTGCGATCTTGAAATTTCAGCAGCTGCGATCTGCCAATTCCGGCAGAAAACAGGATCGGGGGGCATATTTGCTCTCCGGTTCTGTTGGTCCGGGCAGTCAGGTTCTGTCTGGTGTTTCCTGAAACCAGCCTTATAAGTAGAGATCTGATGCCTAGAAGCCCCAGTGGTCCTGGAGACAAAGGGCCTGTAAGGATGCTTTCACACGCTTCGTATTTGCTGCATTTTTTTTGCACACAAGCTCATCACAATCTAGGAGTGGAACAATCAGAGGAAATGTATAATAGAAACAAGTGCTCCACTTTTGTATTTAATCACCCACTCCTGGTTTGTGATGAGCTTGTGCGTAAAAAAATGCAGCAAATGTGCAGTTTGTGAATGCACCCTAAGGCTAGGTGCACACTGGCCGGCGGGTTGGTCGGCGGCGGCTGGGCGGACCCGCCAGGAAGCCCCGGAGCCGTCCACCGGCATCCTGGCGGGTATGTGCGGCGGGTGTCGGGCGGGTGACGGGCGGGTGCCGGGCGGGTGGCCAGCGGGTTAGCGCCGGCGGTGTTGCGGCGGCTGGAAGCAGTACATGATTCTGCTTGCAGCCGCTGCAGAACCGGCCGGTTTATAGAACTTGCTCATTCTTTGCTAACCCGCTGGGAACCCAGCGGGTTAGCAACGGATGAGCATGTGTAAACCGCCGGTGTGTGGACACCGGGTGTCGGTTTACATAGGTTTTAATGTTAATCCAAACGCCGGTTTGGATTAACATAAATTTACATGAAATTTATGTAAACCGACCGGCGGTTTACACACCTAAACCGACCCTAACCCGGCCAGTGTGCACATACCCTAAGGCTGTTTGCTCACGATCAGGAACTGCAGCATTTTGTATACAGAGTATTGCTACTGCGTCCAAAATGCTGCATTGTACAGTACATGCACAGTGGATGGGATTTAAAAAAATCCCATCCTCACTATGTTTCTCCCCACCGCAGTGTTGTTTCAGCTGCAATTCGGGATTCAAGACTTGCGCATCTCCAGAGCATGTTAATTTTATGCTGCAGAGACAGAAGAGATCACCATCAGGTGCATGCAGGGAGAAGCCACCCCACATCCACCGCAGATTGTGAATACAGGGTGGCTGCGGTCTGCCTGCGTGCACCCGCGGGTCAGGGCTGCCATTAGGAATTTCGGGGCCCCTTACTATACAAATTTTGGGGCCCTCCTGAGACTCCACCCAGCATCCAACCGACTCTGCCTCCACCCATGCTTACTCAGTAAGAGCTGTAACCCCCTAATGGTGGCCCTGATGAAGCGATGGCTGGGAGGACCACCGCGGTGCAGAATAATGTACGATACACAAGATGGGAGTGCAAACCACAAGGGTGAATTTATTAACAGGCGGGGAAAGGAGTGAAGAAGGCAGGTTCAAGCAGGGGTAAACAGTGGCAAAAACGAGATTTAACAAACTGTTCGTTTTCTCTAGTTGGTCCGCTCAATAGCACGGTTCTCCAACTATCACAAGTTGAGAGCACACAGGTAAATTCACAAAAGCAAAGTACAATACTACTCTACGTATAACCTTTCTGGCCTCGCTACACAGGCCACACGGCTGCCGTGTTCTACCTACTGAAGCCTATTCTAAACCCTGAAAGGTGCACAATATTCAACTCACAGTGATGCTGGGATTTGGATGCAGTCCCGGGGGCCCCCAACAACAGCAGTCCGATCCGAAGATGCACACGGCTCCTGTCTCGAGTCGATGAGCTGCAAATCTTCTCCTTGCTTCTGACTCTCACTGGATTCCAGGCATGTCTCTGTGTCTCACTTTCATTTCACAAGAAAAACTGCTGTCCTGTTCCAGTCACACAGACGGTCTCCTTCTCTTCACACATCCACCGACTGCTCCAAAAACACACTCTCCGAAGGGGAAAACAGGACATACCATCATCCCACACCTGGGGGGTTTTCTGTCTCTTAAAGTGGCAGCGTGTTTCTTACTGTCCACCACAGGCACAGTTTTCTTAAAGTGGCAACGCTTCTCTTACTGTCCATAGCAGTAGCACCCCCAATATGCCTCCCTACTTAATGATGGTCGTCCTCGGCCATCACAACATCAGGCCCACAGTGTAATGACGGAATGTTCAATGTGAACACAGCACCTGTGGAGGAGACAACAACGGCAATACAGCAGACTGAGTACATTGTTCAACATATCGGATTGGTGGAACCCCTGCAGTAGACCTCTGAGACCTTCTAAGATCTTGACTATCAGGCCAGGCTTGCCTAACTCCCGCTGCAGGAACACCTGCTGCAGGAGCCACAGTGGAATCTTGGCTGGCCTCTTCTTCACGTGGCGGTAGGGGCTCATCCACGGAATCCCCGCTTCTGGAAGGCTGAGGGTCCCCCACTGTGTTGGGGACTGTCCACCAGTCATCGTCGACTTCACACACAGGTGACGTGAGTTCAGGGAGCGGGGCAGAGACTGTAGGAGATATTGGCGTAGGAGAAGCTTCGGACCGGCATGGTCGCAGCATATTTCTGTGTAGTACTCTAGGGCCGGACGCCCCATTCTCAACTTGCACCTTGTAGACTGGGCCATCAGCATAAACCCGTCCAATTACTCTGTAGGGTTGTACTTCCCATCTCTCACTCAGTTTGCCCTTGGGGCGCTTCTCTCTGACTAGTACTCGATCTCCAGGTTGCAGCGGTATTTCCTGAATCGGTTTAGGGCTCGTATGTTCTTTCTTCTGTAGCTGTTGACTGGCCAACCGACGGATCGTTTGTAATCGTTGTCGATGTTCATTCACCCACGAAGTGACAGTTCGTTCCATGAAATCCTCTGGCTGCTCCAAATTCAGCTCGATGATGTCTCGCCCAGCTCTTCCAAAGAGCAACAGATATGGGGTGTAACCCGTAGTGGAGTGAACTCGGTTATTGTAGGCCCAGACCAATTCTGCTAGGTAATCCGGCCAACATGCTTTCTTATCTTCCTCCAATGTCCGCAGCATCTGAAGAAGGGTTCGGTTGAAGCGTTCACATGCTCCATTGCCTTGGGGGTGGTAAGGTGTAGTCCGAGATCGCTCGATGCCATACATACGATAGAGTTCCTCCATCACCCTGCCTTGGAAACATGCCCCTTGATCGGAGTGGATTCGCTTTGGGCATCCATACACCCGGATAAAGTCTTGGCAGACAGCCCGTGCCGCCGACTCTGCAGTCTGATCTCTAGTCGGGGTGACTACAGCGAACTTGGAGAAATGGTCAGTCATAACCAAACAGTATTGTAGCCCCCGAGCTGAGTGTCCCACGAGGAGATAATCAATCATCAAGATTTCTAGCGGTTCTTTGGTCTGTATGGTCTGAACGGGTGCCCTCTGTTCGGTGCTTTTAATAAGGTCGCATACTCGACATCGCCGGCAAACCTCTTCTACCACAGACTCCAATCGAGGGCAGTACACGTACCGCTGTAACCATTGGTAGGTCTTTGCAGGTCCGAAGTGAGCGCCAAACTCGTGTGCTTCCTTAGCTACCTCTTGAGCCATTTTTCTGGGGATGACCACCTGCCATCTTGTTTCTATTTCTTTCAGCTGTTGTCTCTTACGATATAACACTGATTCTCGAACTTCTAGTCTATCCCACTGGTGTAAGACGCTCTTCATCTCGGCGTCCAGGTTAGCCCTTTCTTGCTTGCCGGGCTTCTGCTTCTCAGCTACCCAGTGTTTCATCTGTTGTAGCCCTTCGTCTGCAGATTGAGCACGTCCCCATTCTTCATTGGTTCTTCCCAGGGACCGGGGCAGTGTGCAAGCCTCCCTACTTAATTGTGACGCAACCACTGGGGGCCCAAACTTGCTAAAGTCTGGCGTTTCTTCCTCCTCTAGTTGTTCATCGAGATCCCCCACTGGGATCTCCACCATCACTCTTGACAGTCCATCCGCATTTGCGTTTTCGGTGGCGGGACGATAACAGATGGTAAAGTCGAACTTTGCAAGGCGAGCCACCCACCGTTGTTCCAAGGCTCCCAATTTAGTATTCTCAAGGTGGGCCAGAGGATTATTGTCTGTTCGGACCTGGATCTTGGTCCCTGTCAGGAAGCCAGCAAATTTCTCTGTCATGGCCCACACTAGGGCCAGGAGCTCTAGTCGAAAGGAGCTATAATTGTGGGGGTTTCTTTCGTTGTCCCGCAGGGACCTACTGGCGTAGCCGATGACTCTCTCATGTCCATTCTGTATCTGAGACAATACTGCACCGAGTCCATGAAGGCTACCATCCGTGTACAGCAGGAATGGTCGGTCGAAGTCCGCGTAGGCTAGGATCGGGGCTGAAGTAAGGGCATTCTTCATAGCCTGAAAAGCCTCATCTTGTCTCTGAGCCCAAA
Organism: Allobates femoralis; assembly: GCA_033576535.1. Taxonomy (NCBI): domain Eukaryota; kingdom Metazoa; phylum Chordata; class Amphibia; order Anura; family Aromobatidae; genus Allobates; species Allobates femoralis. The sequence goes on from JARQOC010000003.1 coordinate 464,168,152, forward strand.
GGATGCCCTGGTTCTTTGACACTCCGGCGGTCCCCCTCAGCAGCTCATTCAAAGGACCCGCCACCTTTGCAAAGTCTTTGACGAACCGGCGGTAATACCCGGCGAGTCCAAGAAATGCCTTGAGTTCTCTCACCGTTTGAGGGACTGGCCACTTCTGGATGGCCGCCACCTTTTCTGCAGAGGGCAGGACTCCATCTTGTGAAACTGTGTGGCCCAGATACTCGATCTCTTTCTTGAAGAGGTGGCACTTTTTTGGTTTCACCTTCAGGTTATGAGCCTGTAGTCTTCCGAGTACCTGTCCAAGCCGGTCAAGGTGTTCTTTGAACGAGGCCGAAAACACGATGATATCATCCAGATAGATCAGAGTAGCTTCGAAATTTAAGTCCCCCAAGCACTTTTCCATCAGTCGTTGGAACGTGCCCGGAGCATTGGAGAGTCCGAAAGGCATCCGGTTAAATTCAAACAATCCCATCGGGAGAATGAACGCGGTCTTTGCTTTGTCCTTTTCCGCCACAGGTACTTGCCAGTACCCGCTTGCTAAATCCAAGGTGGAGAAGTACTTGGCCTTCCCCAATGCCATCAAGGATTCTTCGATTCGTGGTAATGGGTACGAGTCGCGAACGGTACAGGCGTTGAGTTTTCTGTAGTCTACACAGAACCGGATGGTCCCATCCTTTTTCTTGACGAGTACCACCGGAGCCGCCCAAGGGCTCTGACTGCCCTGTACTATTCCCGAATCCAGCATTTGCTTCAGTAAAGTCTTCACCTCTTGGTACATCTTGGGAGGGATCTGTCGGTACCGTTCTCGAATCGGACGAGCTTCCCCGGTCGGTATCTCATGCATGATAGCTTCAGTGCAGCCGAAATCTTCAGCGTGGCGAGCGAATGCAGCCTGGTTCTTCCACAACATCGCTTCTACTGCTTGTACACGCTCGGGGCCCAGCGCTTTCACATCCACTTCCATCTGATCAAGGATGACCTTTCCACTCCACTCTGGGGAGGGCATCTCTTCAGCCCCCGCAGAGACTGCTAGGGTCCACCCCGTACCTTCTATCGGCGATAGGGATATATCTTTTTGGCTCACCACTTCACCTTTATGCAAGTATACCAGGGCCAGATCTGTCCCTCGGGGCAAGGTGACCTCACTGGGGCCCACATTCAAGGCTCTGATAGGGACACGTCCTTGTTGGACCACAGCTACCGTACGAGCTATCATAACTTCTTGGTCCACTCTTCCGGTTGCTACAGGCTGTACGATCACTTCTACCCCATCGAGATTGCGATAGGTTCCCACTGGAAGGTGTAATATACTTTCTCGTCCGGGAGGCAGGATTATAGGCACCTTCCCAGGAGCCCTGATGACCCCTACCGTCTGATGAGATGGCACACTCTTCTGCGTCCCACAGACACGAATCAGTCGCTGAAGTGCTTCTTGCGTAGGCTTATGTGTAGTAGCCTGCTTCCAGTATCCGGGTCCCCGTTTGACGAACATAATCTGATCTAATTCACGTAGGACATTCATCCCCAGTATTACAGGTACATCTTCTTTGACGGGCCCGGGGACTAGTAGGATCCCTTTTCTCCCCACTTCTTGCCCACAGATACGAACATTCATCCACACAACCCCTGTGTCCGGGATCGGTTGCTGATTAGCGGCAATCACCCGAATCAATGTCTCTTTCTCTGGCCTGGCCAGTGCCTGGAAATGTTGATTGAAGTATGCTTCTGGCATCGTCGTCACTTGTGACCCGGTATCTATCAAGCAATCCACTAGGACACCTTCGAATTCAGCACGTATGATGGGACCCCCAGCGATCAGATGTTCGTCATGATACGGAGCGGCCTCCCTTCTTGCCTCCCCCGCAGAGTGCCGCACTACTGCGGGGGTTGGTAGTTTAACGGAGGCTTCTGTTGGCCTTGAGTGCTATTCCGGCACCCTCTGGCAATATGCCCCTGACCTCCACATCCCCAGCATCGGATGTCTTCTCTTCGCTGAGGAATACCTTGTGCCTCTGGTGGCTGCTGAGAGGAAGCCTGCACCCTCCAGTTTCCTATTGGTCGCGCCGGGGAATTATTGCGTGTGTACGATGGGCTAGGTTGAAAGGAGGATGGTGCAGCTGGGTAGGGAGGTGCAACAGACAGATCCCTCATTCTTTGCTCCATCTGGGTCAGCTTCTCCTGTACATTGAGAACGGATTTCTGTAAATCCTGCACCACCTGGACCAGCACCTCTTGGCGGTTTGGGTCCACGCTGGACTTGGCGGCTTGGATGCGCACCACCCCAGAAGCGTAGCTTTCTTCTTTACTTCGGGCTACTGTTTCTGCCAGGATTTGACGAAATGTAAGAGCCGGGTTCGCTCGGACCCGTTCTGACAGGGCTCGCCTCAAGGATATGCTGTGTAAACCTAGAATAAACTGCTCCCGGAGTATCTGGTCTGTGCACCCTATGCCGCCGAGTCCAGCTGCCTCCTTTTTCTGCACCTCTGCTAGCACTTCTTGTAGTGCGGTGGCATACTGAGAGATCCCTTCTTCTTCCCGCTGCAGCCTCGAAAAAAATTTGACGCGAAGATGCCCCGCACTAGCAGTCTCGCCATAGATTTCTTCCAGGAATCCAACTAACTCTTTCAGGGTACTACGGGTGGGTTCTGGTTGTAGACAGACGTTTCTACGGGCTTCTCCTTCTAGGGCAGTCAAAGCGATGTCCATTTCATGCTCTGGGCCGATGTTATAAACCTTCAGGGTGCTCTGCAGTCGGGACACCCAGTCACACAGTGCCATGTTATTGCCGTCAAACTTTGGGAGTACACTAAATATAGTGCCCATTGGGAGTGTCCTTGCAGGGGTTCCACCATTGCCCACATTACCCCCGTTAATATTAGCATTCCCGCCGTTGCTGTCTGCTGCCTCCATCTTGGTGACCGTACCCTGCTCGCAGCGCCACTTGAAGCGATGGCTGGGAGGACCACCGCGGTGCAGAATAATGTACGATACACAAGATGGGAGTGCAAACCACAAGGGTGAATTTATTAACAGGCGGGGAAAGGAGTGAAGAAGGCAGGTTCAAGCAGGGGTAAACAGTGGCAAAAACGAGATTTAACAAACTGTTCGTTTTCTCTAGTTGGTCCGCTCAATAGCACGGTTCTCCAACTATCACAAGTTGAGAGCACACAGGTAAATTCACAAAAGCAAAGTACAATACTACTCTACGTATAACCTTTCTGGCCTCGCTACACAGGCCACACGGCTGCCGTGTTCTACCTACTGAAGCCTATTCTAAACCCTGAAAGGTGCACAATATTCAACTCACAGTGATGCTGGGATTTGGATGCAGTCCCGGGGGCCCCCAACAACAGCAGTCCGATCCGAAGATGCACACGGCTCCTGTCTCGAGTCGATGAGCTGCAAATCTTCTCCTTGCTTCTGACTCTCACTGGATTCCAGGCATGTCTCTGTGTCTCACTTTCATTTCACAAGAAAAACTGCTGTCCTGTTCCAGTCACACAGACGGTCTCCTTCTCTTCACACATCCACCGACTGCTCCAAAAACACACTCTCCGAAGGGGGAAAACAGGACATACCATCATCCCACACCTGGGGGGTTTTCTGTCTCTTAAAGTGGCAACGTGTTTCTTACTGTCCACCACAGGCACAGTTTTCTTAAAGTGGCAACGCTTCTCTTACTGTCCATAGCAGTAGCACCCCCAATACTGACAGAACCTGATACACGATAACAGTGATGTGAAACCAGCCTAACTGAACACCTTTGTTATCAATTGACTGTGAGTCAGGACTCTTTGGCAAACATTAATGACCAATTCTTGAGGCTTATTGGAATGCTTCATAGGATTTATTGCACGCATAGTGAAACCATTGATTATTTTTGGGAAAATTATGAAGCTTTAGCTTTAATAATATTTTGCATTATTGAATTTATGAAAAGATTTTGAGAGAGCTGAGAGTACAAAAATGCAACAATTAAAATAATTTTATACTTTAAACTTGTGCAGTGATATGTATCAAATATGCATGTGAGGATCAGAGTTTGTGGGTTGTATTAATCACCTAGGCAGAATCAATTTTAATTTGTATCCGTTCATGGTATTACAGAAACTAAAGGCAGATAGCTACAATGTGATGCCCCAGTCCACAAGATCCCAAACCAGCCAGCAACCAGAGTCCTCAATTTCCTCCAGGCAATGGCTATAATGACCTTAACTCGTATACCCCAAAAATAGTTGGCAAAAATAGTAGTAATAGTAGAAATAGAATTCTCGGGATAGTCCCTCAACTCTAGAAGGTAGATATCACGACGAGTGATGGGCAAACCTTTTTTTTTTACAGGTTCGGGATCGAACGTGACCCGAACTTGAGTCTGAACCACGAACCCAGACTTTAAAGTTATGAAATGGTGTCTAGGGGGTCTGTAGAAATAAGCAAATAATCATTAAACATAAGCGTGATTACATACCAGGCCCACGGCCTTGTTCTTCCGGGGCCGCTCATTAAATTCCTGGTTATTAAGTACAGGTAGATGCTAGAATGTTTGAGCTGATTCCAGGTTATTGAACTTACTCCATCAGCCAATCACAGAATCTCACTCTCTGTGATCAACTGAAAAAAATATTTTTAAATCATAAATGTTGGCCTGCTGTAAAGTCTGTACAGTAAATGCACTCACTACTTGGTCGGAGTTCCTTTTGCATGAATTACTGCATCAATGCAGTGTGGCTTGGAGGCGATCAGCCTGTGGCTCTGATGAGGTATTATGGTAGCTCAGGTTGCTTTGATAGCAGCCTTCAGCTTGTCTGCATTGTTGGCTCTGGTGTCTCTCATCTTCCTCTTGACAATACCCCATAGATTCTCTATCGGGTTAATATCAAGCGAGTTTGCTAGCCAATCAAGCACAGTGATATTGTGGTTATTAACCAGGTATTGGTACTTTTGGCAGTGTGGACAAGAGCCAAGTCTTGCTGGAAAATTAAATTTCCATCTCCAAAAAGCTTGTGGGCAGAGGGAAGCATGAAGTGCTCTAAACATTTCCTGGTAGACGGCAGTGCTGACTGTGGTCTTGATTATAACACAGTGGACCTACACCAGCAGATGACATGGCTCCCCAAACCATCACTGACTTCATACTAGACCTCAAGCAGCTTGGATTGTGCCTCTCCACTCTTCTTCCAGACTCTGGGACCTTGATTTACAAATGAAATGCAAAATTTACTTTTATCTGAAAACAACACCTTGTACCACTGTGCAACAGTGCAGTTCTTTTTCTCCCTGGCCCAGGCAAAACGTTTCTTGTGTTGTCTATTGGTAATGAGTGGCTTGACACAAGGAATGCGACAATTGAAGCCCATGTCCTGGATATGTGGCGACTTGCCATTACAGGTAGCCACAGAACCACCTAAAGCATGGAAGGATTTCCACAGTAGATACCCGCATACACACAACACCTTCCACCCAGACCTGTAGGGGGAGCTCCACTTGCTGCCTTTAAGCGAGATCCCCTATAAATACTGGTGCTGGGGGCGGAGTCAGGCAGTGCAGTTCCAGAGAGGACTGTCAAGACGTCATTGTGTGTCTGAGCCGTGCTAGGCCTGAGCCAGTAGACCAGCCTAGCCAGTGTGAGGACCTAAGAGTGAGGTCGAAGACAAGGCGTGAGAAAGTCAAAGTAAAGGAGCAGACTGGGGGCAGAGGAGCCATAACCGGTTCAAACCAAGAAGCAACCCGGACACCGGAGTCCGAGTCTGCAGGAGAGCATCAAGCCCAGCAGAAAACACCGGTTCACCGAGGAGACTCCAGTCTCCCCGATACCTGTAACGCAACCAACAGGGAAGCCAGGGACCGCAGGAGAAGCTATAGCGGTAGCCCACACAAAGGTTCTCGACATTACGACATGGGTGAGAGAGACACAGAGGAGGTCAGGCCTAGTTCTACACAGGTCAGTGGACTTCACCGAGGGAAAAGAGACAAGGAGGCCTTATCTACACTCAGTGTGGAAATCTAGAAGTGCTTCCCGACCACCTGGAGTGTATCCTGGACAGTGCCTGCCATAACACCAGTAAAGGTACAGAAACGATTCTCAGTGTGTGTCAGTTTTTCCATCCCTGAACCTGTCGTCCGGCCTAGAGACTGTAGCAGGAACTAGGCTGCCTAACTGCCTCCCTGTGTAAATCCCCGTCAACTCATCAGTGCCCCGGGCTGCAATACCACCATCCCCGGTGGTCTGACAGCGGCGCTAGTGAGATCACCAGGAACTGCACGTGACGTCATGAGACTTTATTCCTTTATTTTTATTTTTCCCAGTGACCCCCAGGGTTACGGGCCCGGGCATTGGCCACCGAGACATCACTCCCCAGAACTAACGCCCTATACCGAGTTCCCAAAGACCCCTGGGTGGGTCAGATACGTCTGTATATTGTGGCTTTTGAAGCACTGTCTCCAGCAGCAGTCCACTCTTTGGGAATCTCACACATTTTTTAAATGCCCTTATCTTCACAATCCTTTCAATGCTTCGGTTATCCTAATTGCTTGTGCACCTTTTTCTACCACAGGTTTTATTTCCACTCAAAGCATTTCTTTCGCCGCACCAAGTGCCGGATCTGCCACATCCAGCAGAATCGCACTTGCCGCACCTGACCGCAAGCTCCATAGGCAATGCATGGGGCTTGCTGCAAGTGGGACGCAAGTGCGGCCGTTAGGCGGCAGATGCTGTAAATCTGCTGGATCTGCTGCAATTTAAAAAAAAACTCCGATGTGAAAGGGGCCTTAGGGACCATTTTAAAGACTTAGTAAGCCTTTGCAGGTGTTTTGCGTTTATTAGTCCAATTTTCTTAGATAATGACTTTTGAGGCTTCATTGGCTGTAAACCCCAATCATCAACTTTAACAGAACTAAATAATTGAAATAGATCACTCTGTTTGTAATGACTCTATATATTATATGCATTCAACATTATATATTGAATTAGTGAAATAAATTATCTTTTTGAGATGCACTTGTATATGCAGAATTATAGAGATACTAGATGGTTGCCCGATTCTAATGCATCGGGTATTCTAGACCCCCTGCTCCCCCCCTCCTCAAGGCTCCGGTCACCTTCCTGCCCCCTGCTTCCCCATCTCCTCCAGGCTCCCTCCTGTCCCCCCTCTCTTCTCCAGGCGCCAGTCTCCTCCTGCCCCCTGCTCCCGTCCTGTCCTCCAGGCTGCAATCCCCTGCTTCCCCTCTCTCCTCCAGGTGCCACTCTCTCTCCTGCCCCCCTGCTCCTGTCCTGTCCTCCAGGCTGCAGTCCCCCTGCTTCCCCTCTATCTCTTCCAGGCTCCAGTCCCCCATGGCTCAGTCATGGTGCAGCAGGCTCCAGCCCCTCAGCCTGTTCGCCACCCCCTGCACACTATGGGGACATCCAGCGCTGACAGGCGGACCCCCTCCGTTATCCTCGGCGACATCTTCGCGCTTCTTCCTCTCGGCGCAGTTTGGGGAGAGTGGATAGAGGCGGCCGGGGCGAGGCACAGGCTGGGCCGGGGTGAGGCACAAGCTGCCACTGGCCGCCACCGGGGTGCTCTATGCCACACGGCTGCAGGAGCCTCCTGCCCCCCTCTCTCCTCCAGGTGCCAGTCCCCCTCCTGCCCCCCTCCTCTCCTCCAGGCTGCAGCCCCTCTGCTCCCCCTCTCTTCCCCAGGCACCAGTCCACCTCCTGCCCCCCTGCTCCCCTCCTCTCATCCAGGCTGCAGTCCCCCTGCTCCCCCTCTCTCCTTCAGATGCCAGTTCCCCTCCTGCCCCCCTCCTCTCCTCCAGGCTGAAGCTCCCCGCTCCCCCTCTCCCCTCCAGGCACCAGTCCCCCTCCTGCTCCCCTGCTCCCCTCCTCTCCTCCAGGCTGCAGCTCCCCTGCTCCCCTCTTCTCCAGGCTGCAGTCCCCCCTGCTCCCCCTCTTTCCTCCCGGTGCCAGTCCCCCTCCTGCCCCCCTGCTCCCCTCCTCTCATGTAGGCTGCAGTCCTCCTGCTCCCCTTCTCTCCTCCAGGCTCCAGTCCCCCATGGCTCAGTCATGGTGCAGCAGACTCTGGCCCCTCAGCCTGTCCGCCGCCCCTGCACGCTGTAGGGACACTCACCGCTGACATGCGGGCCCCCTCCGTTATTCCCGGTGGCATTTTCGCACTTCTTCCTCTCAGTGCAGTCTGTGGAGAGCGGGTAGAGCCGGCCGGGGCGAGGCAGAGGCTGCTGCTGGCCACCACTGGGGAGCTCTATGCCACACGGCGGCTGGAGCTTGATGGCCGAGGTTTTCCCTTCATGCTCGGCGCAGTCTTGGGAGAGCGGCTAGAGCAGGCCGGGGCGAGGCACAGGCTGCCACTGGCCACTGCCGTGGAGCTCTATGCCGCACGGCTGCTGGAGCTCGGCGTCCCAAGCCTTTCCCTTAGCGCTGGCAGGGAGTAGTGGGCGTGGCCATCTGATTGTGTCTGTTTCTCTGTAACGGAAATCCCGCGTTGCTGATTGGTCGCACCCGGCTGTCCGCAACCAATCAGCAACGCGAGATTTCCGTTACAGAGAGACAGACTCGATAAGATGATTATATAGTAGAATACGGAATTTCTCACAGTATACAGGACAGAAGAAGTGATAACTCAAAGAGGTAACAGCTCAGGACAAAATGGAGACCTCTGACTGTTGAGCTGAGCCATATGACTTGGTTGTTCCTGATGTGAGAGGAGACCAAAATAGAAAATAGCAAGATCCTGGAAAGAGAGAAAGAGATAGACATGACTAAAGGACAGAGTGATTGACTGAAGACAGGTCCCAGGACGGAACAGCTAGCTTTACAGCCCTGAGTTTATAACTCAAAGAGGTTACTGGCCAGGATGGAACAGAGAATATGAGATGAAGAGTGTGCCCCATTGCCTACCCCAGACAAGAGTTCCCATATCAGGTTGAGATTAGGACTCACACTAACAGGACTGTAGTACTGAGCTGGGTTGTGGTGAAGTAACTGAGATTCACTAAGGCAACAAGTAGACAAATAAGTAAGGCGAACGTGTGTGGAGAAGCAAAGAGACCGTGTATGAAAATGATCCATGTTGTAAAGGAAACGTTTGTGAAGATATGCGCCCACTATCTGCTGTACATAATCCCCACCAAGCTGTCATTCAGTAAAGAGTCTATTTTTGAGTGGTGGTATATCTTACTGAATTGTTCAACATCTGGCCCTGGCCAGGCGAAGTAACCAGCATCATGCGGCTTTCACAGGTGTAGAGCCCACATAACACAAATCCACACACCCAGCCTGGACTCCCACCTTCAAGTAGTAGGACGTGGCGTAAGGGATGAGTACCCCGTCCACAGTTACTACCCCATGCCATGTTACACTATAGCCATATATACAGAATAATAACAGATATGGATAATTGCACACAGTATACAGGACACAGCCATAAGGTCAGATACTGAATGCACTGGCAGGATGCAACAGGCCCCAATGATAAAGGCCGGGGCAACACATGTGCAAAATACTGATGCAATAACCACTCTCAGCCTATCATAACATCGAGGGGGTGATTGCTGGTATTATATATGCACACAGAAGACGTTTGCACAGGGCATCAATCACACAGGTACATGTGATGCAAAGTGTCTGTATACAGCCTATTGATCACACCCATACTGTTAGATCAGGCGGGCGGCCCAGCACTATATAAATGCACCGCATAGGACAGACACCCTAAAGTGCCTGACTGCTTCACGCATACAGATTAAAAATAAGAAAGTGTGCAATAAAAATTAATTTGTCCTTTTCTGTGAATTGTTTTTGAATAAATTGTAGGGACTCGTAATCATGGGGATCCTTGATGTTGGGTTATGAGTTGGTTTAAGTATTTTGGGCCAAAATATCAACCAATACCTCACATTAATATTCATATTTTATAACTTTTTTATTGCACATTTTTTATTTTTCATCTATATGCAAGATGCAGCCAGGCCCTTTGGAGTGTCTGTCCTGTCCGGTGCATTTATATAGTGCTGCTCAGCTCACCTGATCTAATAGTATGGCCCTCATCATTAGGCTATATACACTGTGCATCACACGTACCTTTGTCACTGACGCCCTATGTAAACCTCATCTGTGTGTGTATATAATACCAGCAATCACCCTCTCCATGTTATGGTAGGTTGAGAGTGGTTGTCGCATTATTGCACCTGTCTTGCCCCCATCATTATCATTGGGGCCAGCTGCATCCTGCCAGTTGTGAGGCACCGCCGGCATGATCCTCATGGCCGGGGCGCATCACATGCAGGATCAAGATATGATCCTGTGCACACTGGCCGGTTTGACTGTGATAATACTGTGTGAACCAACTTGAGACACAGGGTTTCATGAGCCTAATGAGCGGCAGTGAGAGTGGGATGAGATCGAGGAAGCCCTAAGGAATGAGGGCTGAGTGCTGACAACCCGGAACACAGGGAGTTAACCTGAGCTGTGTGAAAGGCTGATTACCGGCAGCTAAGGGGGTGTGTCCATGTGGGAGTGGCTGGCACGATAAGAGGAAGCCAGCTGAGTGATTGAGAGTTTTCATTCATTCAGAGGGAAGCTGAGACTCGAGCTGAGAGATTCAGATGGAAGCTGAGACCAGCCAAGTGCAGAGCAGTCTAGAGGCTCTGTGTGAATGAAGGGAGCATGCTAGCTCCATGCCGGTGCCGAGGTCCGAGGTTGTGATAGCACCTGGTGGGGAAGCCGTGGCTGAACCCGGTGGAGACTGGTCCGGGCGTGGGGTGAACCACGCCCGGGAAAGGAGCCCTTGGGGGACGCTTGGTGGACCCGTTACACAGGTAGCGAGACCCTGATCCGTGCCCGGTAAGACAGCGGTTCCCGTGTAACGGAGTGAGCTGTGTGTGAGTAATGCCAGGCGGGCATAACCGCTATTGGGTCCGACTAGGCAGTCGGTAAAGGACCCGTTGATGTATGTAGGGGCTTAGGCAATTGCCCTGAATGTAAGATGATGACCTATGTAAGAACATTGTATAATAATGTGGGGAGAAAGTGACCCAGCCAGTATGGATGATGTTGGAGGCGTTCCGTCCCTGTGGGACGAGAGGGAGGCTTGCCCTGCTGCTTGCAGAGGGTACCCGTCCCTCAACCACGGCCTCTAATGGTGTGGGTGTGCCTGTGGTGCCAGACACAGGGGTAATAGGGCTCCTAGTAGGTAACGGATGAGGTTCCCGTGTACTATGGTTTGCCAGTCCCTGTAATGGGCCATGGAGGAGCCACAGTCCATGGATGATGGGCTGTGAGCGTGTGGAAGAAATGTATGTGATCCATGGACGTTTGAATGATGGATCACACATGGTATGTAAGGCCCGGTCAGGCAGGAATCCTGACTACGGGGTAATGTTATGTCATCGAGCTGTGTGACTAAAGCCAGGCGGCAGGAACCGCCATTGGGACCCACAGGGCCCGTTGAGGCGTATGTAACGAAGGTCAGAAGCAGGGGTTAAAAGGGCTCCTAGAGTGGGGACACCATGGTTGAACCAGGTGGACTCTGACCGGGACGTAGGCGGAGATACGTCCAGGAAGGAGCCCCTTGGGGATACATGACATACCCGGTACTCAGGTTGCTCAATCCCTGTCATGAACCCCGAGGGGTCATCGTCGAAGTATAACAAGTGTATTTATTATAAATGTACTGTAAGATGTGTAAGTAGGCCGGAGGCCGTAGTTACCACGGGAGCAGGTGTTAGAGCTCCAATGGGGAGAGAGTTGTGGTTACAGGTCCCGGGTTATTGTGAATGTATATGTGCCATGTTCTATGTAATGTATGATGTATTTATGTAAAGTGTTTAGAATCAATGTGATATGTGTCCAACATAATACCCGGGTTATGTTATTATATGTGAAAAATAAACGGGTACACATTGGTTAAACTTATAAACACGTGTTTTGTCGTTATGCAAGCGGGTTCCCCGGTTGCTACCTCACACACTGCATTTAGTATCTGACCTTATGGTTGCTTTCTATGGGTTTTTTGAAGTTATGTCATTTTCTGTGAATTGTCACACAGTATACAAGGCAGAAGTGTTAGGCTACATTTAGACTGTGCGGTTTTTGATCCGTTGTTTGTAGTGCACTGCAGAAAACGGATCAGTCAAATGACACCCCAGCAAAGTCTATGGGTTTTCATCTTTGTCTTTCAGATTGTGCTCTTTTAAAGTGATCTGTTTTTCTCTTTAGGAGAGCTCAGTTTTGGAAAATGACATGTCAATTTCTATTGCGTTTTTCTCCTGCGTTTTTCCCATAGGAGCCCTTCAAAATGGGGAAAAAACCACAGCACTCAAAAACGGATCAAAAAACGCGTCCAAAAATGGATCTGATTTTTTTGGTGCGTTTTCTTTGACAGCTCCTGTTTTGCAGCTGAAAGCACAGCAGAACAGAAGAGAAAAAAACGCACAGTCTGAATGTAGCCTTACTGCGTTTTTTTCTGGTGAACATTATAGACTGCAGAATAAATCACATTTTTATGTTGTCTGTGTGTACATTTACAAAAGTGCATCTATTCATGTAAAATTGAATATTTGTAAACGGCTAATCTGGGTGGGAAACATGCCAACAATAGCAGTTAGTGATCTTACATTTCTTATAGGTTTTCACCAGGGTACACAGGTTCTGTATCCTTACATGGATGTGTCTGTATACATTTTATTCTATACTTTTAGTGTCTTATTTACAGGGCGCAATGTACATCTTATTCATCTTCATTTCATTGAATTTTCACTTTGGCAAACATTCTTTTCTGTGTGGCACATAGACCTGCTAAAGCATGATAAATATGGGATGACTGTGCTAAAAATAAGACCATATGACTTATAATAGTAAACTGATAACAAGTTCTCAACCCACCATCGCTTTTCTAGAGACCGTTGATGCAGTGTCAGCTTAACTTCCTCAAAGCTAGAAGTGACACTTTTTAAAATCTAAAATTCAAATAACCTATTTTCAATGTACAGTCATGGCCAAAAGTATTGACACCCCTGCAATGCTGTCAGATAATACTCAGTTTCTTCCTGAAAATGATCGCAATCACAAATTCTTTGGTATCATTATCTTCATTTAATTTGTCTTCAATGAAAAAACACAAAAGAGAATGAAGCAAAAAGCAAAACATTGATCATTTCACACAAAACTCCAAAAATGGGCCAGACAAAAGTATTGGCACCCTCAGCCTAATACTTGGTTGCACAACCTTTAGCCAAAATAACTGTGAACAACCGCTTCCGGTAACCATCAATGAGTTTCTTACAATGCTCTGCTGGAATTTTAGACCATTCTTCTTTGGCAAACTGCTCCAGATCCCTGATATTTGAAGGGTGCCTTCTCCAAACTGCCATTTTTAGATCTCTCCACAGGTGTTCTATGGGATTCAGGTCTGGACTCATTGCTGGCCACTTTAGAAGTCTCCAGTGCTTTCTCTCAAACCATTTTCTAGTGCTTTTTGAAGTGTGTTTTGGGTCATTGTCCTGCTGGAAGACCCATGACCTCTGAGGGAGACCCATCTTTCTCACACTGCTGGGCCCTACATTATGCTGCAAAATTTGTTGGTAGTCTTCAGACTTCATAATGCCATGCACACGGTCAAGCAGTCCAGTGCCAGAGGCAGCAAAGCAACCCCAAAACATCAGGGAACCTCCGCCATGTTTGACTGTAGGGACCGTGTTCTTTTCTTTGAATGCCTCTTTTTCTCTCCTGTAAACTCTATGTTGATGCCTTTGCTCAAAAACCTCTACTTTTGTCTCATCTGACCAGAGAACATTCTTCCAAAACGTTTTAGGCTTTCTCAGGTAGGTTTTGGCAAACTCCAGCCTGGCTTTTTTATGTCTCGGGGTAAGAAGTGGGGTCTTCTTGGGTATCCTACCATACAGTCCCTTTTCATTCAGACGCCGATGGATAGTATGGGTTGACACTGTTGTACCCTCGGACTGCAGGGCAGCTTGAACTTGTTTGGAAGTTAGTCGAGGTTCTTTATCCACCATCCGCACAATCTTGCTTTGAAATCTCTTGTCAATTTTTCTTTTACGTCCACATCTAGGGAGGATAGCCACAGTGCCATGGGCTTTAAACTTCTTGATGACAATGCGCACGGTAGACACGGGAACATTCAGGTCTTTGGAGATGGACTTGTAGCCTTGAGATTGCTCATGCTTCCTCACAATTTGGTTTCTCAAGTCCTCAGACAGTTCTTTGGTCTTCTTTCTTTTCTCTATGCTCAATGTGGTACACACAAGGACACAGGACAGCGGTTGAGTCAACTTTAATCCATGTCAACTGGCTGCAAGTGTGATTTAGTTATTACCAACACCTGTTAGGTGCCACAGGTAAGTTACAGGTGCTGTTAATTACACAAATTAGAGAAGCATCACATGATTTTTCTAAGGGTGCCAATACTTTTGTCCACCCCCTTTTTTATGTTTGGTGTGGAATTATATCCAATTTGGCTTTAGGACAAATCTTTTTGAGTTTTTTCATTGAAGACAAATTAAATGAAGATAATAATACCAAAGAATTTGTGATTGCAATCATTTTCAGGAAGAAACTGAGTATTATCTGACAGAATTGCAGAGGTGTCAATACTTTTGGCCATGACTGTAAACTAGAATCTTATTTTAATTACTGTTTTACTGAACTATAATACTGTGCCGGCAACCCGGCAATTTCAAACACCACTGCTTTGACAGCAGGAAATGAATAAACTGTTGCTGCAACAGGTCCAGCATCAGTTTTAGAAATAGCATTTACTGTGGCAAATCTCTGAGGGGTGGGGAGCCAGTGATGGGCTTGGCGGAGGGGTGATATAGGGGAGTAGCAGGGGGACAGGTGAATTAGTCGAGCAGCAGAGTTTAGGATTGGAGAGGTGCTAGGGAGGTAGTGGGGAGGCCACTGAAAAGGAGGTTGCAGTAGTCAAGGCGGGAGATGATGAGAGCATGAACAAGAGTTTTGGCAGTATCGTGATCAAGGAAGGAGTGGACGGGAAATGTTTTTGAGCCGAAGTCAGCAGGATGTGGCGAGGGCATGAATGTGAGATTTGAAGGAGAGGGAAGAGTCGAGAGTAACTGCAAGGCACTTGGCGTGGGGGACTGAGGAGAGTGAGCAGTCGTTGACAAGGATGGAAAGGTTTGGTAGAGGGGGAGAGCGACTTGGGGGAAAGACGATGAACTCGGTTTTGTTCATGTTCAGCTAAAGGAAGCGAGCGGAGAAGAAGAATGAGATGGCGGATAGGCATTGTGGAAATTTGGATAATAGGGAGGTGATGTCGGGTCCAGAGAGGTAGATCTGGGTGTCGTCGGCGTAGAAGTAGTATTGGAGGCAGAGGGACTCAGAGTTGACCTAGGCTGAGGGTATAGATGGAGAAGAGTAGTGGTCCCAGTACAGAGCCTTGGGGGATGCCAAGAGATAGGGGGTAGGACCAGGAGGAGGTGTGGAAGTGGGTAATGCTGAAAGTCCGGTCCGTTAGGTATGAGGAGATCCAGGAGAGGGTCAGGTCAGTGATGCCAGGAGATTCCAGGATCTGCAGTAGGAGGGAATGGTTAACAGTGTCAAAGGTGGCAGATGGGTCAAGGAGGAGGAGGACGGAGTACTGTTGCTTGCTCTTCGCGGTCAGGAGGTTGTTGGTTACTTTGGTTAGGGCTGTTTCGGTGGAGTGATGAGGTCGGAAACCGGATTCTAGGTGGTCAAAGAGGGAGCAGGTGGAGAGGTAGGAGGATAGTTCAGAATGGACGTGTTGTTCAAGCATTTGAGTGCACCACTCAACGGACAGCCTAGTAGAGTGATTTAACAAGACTTTGAAAATCATGTTCAAGAAGGTTGTAGGGAAGGATGGCCGAGACTGGGACTGTCTACTGCCATATCTGCTATTTTCCATCACAGAAGTTCTCCAGGCTTCTACCAGGTTTTCTCCCTGTGAACTTTTGTACGGCTGACATTCTCATGGACTCCTGGACATAACAAGGGAAGACCTGGGAAGCAGAGTTTACATTACACAGAAGTATCATCGAGCATGTGACCCAGATGTAAGAGGGAATTTCAGAGATGCCCATTTGTGAAAGAGAACTTCCCCTAGGCACAAGATATCCATGCAAGGGTGTACAATTGCTCAGCAAGGGTGAGACAGTTAAGTCCTGGTGAAAAGTTCTTAGACTTTTTGCCATATCTGCTGTCATTTTTATGTGTATTTAGTTTTTACTGTCAGCCATCTTTTTTCCTGTCCTGCTGTATCCACCTTGCCCTTAATAAGTATGGAGTCCTCAGCTTCTTCATTCCCAGCCGGTCCTTTTCACTTGCTCATTTAAACAGCCTCAGCTGTCTAATCTGTGCTTCTAAAGCCTGCTTCCAGCCTGTCAATAGTATGGCCTCCTGAAAGCTTTTGTACATACTATTACAGCCGTCTCCTACTTCGGATCCTTGGAACCCGTATATACATAGGAACCCTTCTGTTTGCCATCAACATTTACAAGGAAGGTAAGAGAGACTTTAAACCTATTTCTAGAGACATATGCTGGACTTAAGAATTTATTCCTACCTTGCCGTGTTTTTAGCCTATGCATCTGCAACTGTTTTTAACTCTTCTCCTGTTGTACATCTACTTGTATGAAGTAATACAAGAACTCTTTAAGCAAGCCTGTGTCTCCTTTGTTTCCTTGCACCCATGCATTAGATTCTATACAGACAGGATTCAATATGATACACCTGAGAATTAAGTGTTAGTGTTGATCCCCAATGTGGAGCATACGTTTTTAGCCAAGTAGCAGGGGCTATACAACCTGGTCAAAAATGCTGGTGAGGTGAACTATAGGATCCACCAACCCAGAAGAAGGAAACCCTATCAGGAGTATCACGTCAACCTGATCAAGTCTTTGCTAGTTCGGGAAACAGTGAAAACTCTTTGTCTGGAGGCCAAGATAGATGCCGACGTCAAAGAAGTCAAGGTGGCAGAGACGCTGTCACTGGCTATAAAACAGTGATACTGGAAATTGCTCCAATGAAATGGGGACCTATTCTAAGATTTGATAGGGTGTATTCAGGTCATAGAACATGAGATTCTAAAGGAGCCTCATGTGCAAGCAAACAAAAAGCTGTATCGGATTCCCGAAGCCTGCTGGGAGACAATTCCCAAGGAGGCAAATTAAAGTGTCTAAAAGTGGCTGGTCCAGTCCCACTGTGCTAGTACTGAAACCAGTTAGAGAATGGTGGTTTTGTAATGACTATCGGAAGCTTAACAAGGTATCTAAATTTGATGTGCATCTGATGTACTATGTTGTTGAGCATTGAAAGGCTAGGCCTAGCAAGGCACATCACTACCCTTGACTTAATGAAAGTGTATTGATAAATGCCCATGTCCCAAAGTGTTAATGAGAAAGCAGCATTCTTAATAGCTCACGGATGGTTCTAGTACACCAGGATGCCGTTTGGGTTGCAGAGAGCTCGTCTTCCACAGGGCCATGGTCCAGCACCTATCTTCCTACAAGAAATGTGCTATGGCTTATCTGGACAACATTGTGATCATGATCTTTAGCCAGGTTTGGGGAAGTCATCTGAGGAAGGCCCAGATGGTACTTGAAGCACTGAGAAAAACGGCTTTCCATGAACCCAGAGAAGTGGGCCATGGGGAAGAAGGAAGCCAAATACTTAGTATATATTGTTTTTTAAGGGCAAATCAAGTTTAAAGTAAATAAAGTGGAAGCAACCCAGAATTGGTCACAACTCTTAAAGAAGCAAGTTAGGGCATTTCTGGGAATTGTGGGATAGTACCATTGGTTTCCTGAACTTCGCCATGATAGTCGCACCCCTGACCAACTTCTTTAAGGGTACAAAATACCCTATGGCCATATAGACTTCAAAAGCAGAGATGGCTTTCCAGTTAATGAAGCTAGCCCTGTGTAAACAGCTGGTCTTGGTAGCAACTAACTTCAATAAGAAATTTCTGGTCTAGACAGATATTTCAAAGGTCGGTTTAGGAGCTGTGTTGTCTCAGGAATTAAATGGCAAACAATATCCAATACTGTACCTGAGTAGGAGACTCCACTTGTAAAAAGAACTATGGTACTTCATCATTGAGAAGGAGGGTTTAGCCATTAAATGGAGGTTGACAGTTTAAGGTACTATCTGTTAGGCCAAAAATTCAGATTAGTGTCAGATTATGTGCCCCTGAGATGGATGAAGGAAAGCAAGGGTAATAATTCCCAAGTTACCAAATGATTTTTAGCTCCAGCACTTTAGCAGGGCATAGATCCGGGAGAGTACATAGATAGTAATGCTGATACTCTGTCGAGACATCACTGCTTAATTCCGGAAGTTGCTCATACTAAAGAGCTGGATATTCACCTGAGCAGGTGGACCCCACAGTAGTATATGGACTGTTAAACTCTTTTTGTTCCTTTATGCCGGACATAAACTGTTTTGAGTTTGTTATTTTTGACTGATTTATGAAACTTAACTAAACCAGCTGATGTTTAAATGAAAATCGTTCATGTCATTACCTCGATCTGTAGCCAAGCAAGCTGAACCTCCACACTGTTATCTATGCATCAACCTCTGTGCTTCTCAACAAGTCTAGAGCATGCACACACACTTGAGATTGTGGTATATGTACAGTATATGCATACTGTGACACCAGTCACTACAGAAATAGCTAAGTCTCAGAGGTGAAGAAACAGCCAACAATAATAGAAAGTAAATATAATAATATTACTTACTGGAAGTAAAGGGAGGTCAAAACGATCCAAGGTCAGGTCCAGGAATTAGCGCAGTAACAGCAATGGGCAATCAGAGACAAAGTTCAATTCACAAGCCAAAGTCAGGAAAACCAGGAGGACAAAACATAACACAGGGGGCAGACAATAAGAGTAGTCAGGTCACAGGCAAATGGTCAAAGTCAGGTAAAGGAATAAAGTCAGACTGAGTCAGGCACAGAGCACAGTAAGATCAAACCTACACGGGCACAGGCAAGTGTACAATTGACGCTGAATGAAGGAGCAAGCCTGCTTAAGTAGAAGCCTGATCAGGAAAAAGTGAAGACAGGTGATTGCAACACAGAGAGCTTCCACAACCATAGTAACAAACAAGAAGCAGTCACTCATCTCAGGGCAGCCGACTAAAGCGCTCAACACAGTGAATTCCTAGGCGCATTGCCCCCTGGGAACTACAAATATGCAAATAAAGTCTGTGTAGCCTGGTTTAGGAGTCTCAACAAAGGAGGGATATCTGGCTAGTCCTGTGTTGAGACTCCTAAACGAGGCTCCAAAGACTTTATTTGCATATTCATAATTCCCAGGGGGCAATGCGCCTAGGAATTCACTGTGTTGAGCACTTTAGCTGGCTGCCCGCAGTGTTTTCTTGAACTGGTCACCCTGAGATCAGTGACTGCTTCCTGTCGTTGGTCTACTAGGCATTTGACTCACCGTAGCCGGGTTCTGCACGTCACAGGCATTGACTCTCCTCTGTCACGGAACCACGCCTGCGGCTGTGGGGCCCGGTGGTCCAGATCAATAGGGGGGATGGCTGAACAGTAAGGGATTAATTGTCTTCGTGACGCCACCTGCGGGTGTTCCGGTAACTGTACCGGCGCTGCTAGGCCTCCGGGGGATGTTAGGCAGCAAGATGGGCCGCTCCCCACAGGATGAGCGTGAGTCCCCGGAGCCAGGAGCTGCACAAGATGTTGTGAGGCAGCTGCGGTAGTTCTGCTGTTAAGTCCAGGAATCAAACACAGACACCCCAGAGTCTTTTAGGTACCTTTACTGGTGGTAATCAGGTACGCCAGACCGGGATAGTGAAGTCAACACTCCTGGAGGTTCACAGCAAGCAGTTAGTGTAGGCTTCCTTCTCTCTGTACTTCTAGTGTTAAGGTCGGGTGGATGTGGAATCCAGCCGGACCGGGCCGTATGTTCAAAATAACTTGATTCACCTGGATGGCAGCACTGAGGGCACTGTAAAAGGGTCTGAGCAGGATCAGTACTCTTCCCTGGGCTCTCGTAGGTAGGTGCTTCAGGTGGAACAGGTGGCTAAACCTCCTGCTAGACGTGCTGGTTCTCTGTGGTGGCTGGGTAGCTCTCACAGCTTCGGTTCCAGTAACCGGTGGGTAAGGGAGAGAGTGTTTGGATTACTCTGGTGTCCCTGAGAGGTGCTCTCCTTTCCTATTACCCCAATTGCAAGGGTTTCCTCACTGGCTGGATGGCTGGTTGGGCCTAGTGTGTGTCTTATAAGGTGGAGATCACACACAACCTGCAGCTCTCCTAGCGTCTGCACACTCTGGTGTTTTCCCTCCAAGACCCTATTTATAGGGGGAACTGGCTCAAAGTGACCAGTGGAGCTCTCCCTAGAGGCTCGGGGTGAAACCAGGTGTTCTAAGGTGTTGTAGTGTTGTTAGGTGTTTTGTGTGAGTGATGCTTGCTGTTAGCTCCATTCATGCCCCAAGAAGTTCTGTGGTGCCCAACAGGTGCCAGGGTGCCACATTCCCCCTTAGTTAACCTCAGTTCTCCCGGCTGAGCAAAAAGTTCTTTTTACAATCTTAACTTCTTTTTTTTTTTTTTTTTTTAAATTCTTTATTTTCACATTTTTGAATATATATACAATCCAAGAACATATTAACCATGTTTGACAACATTTCAATCTCAAATGCAACTTGTACCGTTTATACGGGCAAGCACCAGTGACATTAACAACATGAAAAACCTGTCACATCTCTCTTAACCGATTAGTGTGGACACGCCCGTTTGCCAATCTGCTTAGTACAGTAGAATCAGTCCGCACTCCAATTGGGTTCAACAGTTGGACAGCTTCTTCGTTTCTCCATCGAAATCACCCTAACATATGTCCGGGTGTTTTTTTGTCCATGCAAACCACCCATATTCTAAACTATTTCACTAACTTAAACATCCGAATATATTGTATATCACCAAATTGGTCTTAGATCCAGCTCACCGACTGGAAAACAAAGTAGAAACCAGTCTGGGAGAACAAGAGGAAGATAACGCGAGGATAGAGAGAAGGGGAGGGAAGGGGAAATAGAAAAGTAAGAAGGAGGAACCCCAGCCCCGTGAGTGAGAAATCAGAGGCAATAGCCCCTAACTTAGACCCCTAGAGGCCGGAGTGGAGAGAGGGAGAGGTCCAGCCCAAGCATATTTCTCCTGATACGCCTTTTTCAAACTATGTCCTGTAGTCCATCAACAACCTATTGTATTCGGGAGTTTGTTGAAAAATCCATCCACTTATACCATGTGGCCCAATGTCTCTGGTAAGAGTCATTCATGGAGGCTGTCAGGTCTTCCATTAGCATCAATTCGTTAATTTTAGCCACCCATTGAGAAAGACGGGGCGAGGTTGTCGTACCCCAGAGAACCGGTATACATGCCCTCGCTGCTATAATCAAGAACTTTAGCAGAGAATGTTTATATCTTTTTTCGGGCATGTTTGTTAGATGCAAGAGGACCGCTTCCGGAGTCAGAGGGTCTGCATACCCCGTTACCTGAGCCACCACAGTCTCTACTCCCTTCCAGAATGTCCTGAGCCCTTCGCAGTTCCAGAAAATATGGACCATAGAGCCCGTCTCCACTTTACATCGCCAGCATTTGGATTCTGCCGATGGGTACATAGCATGCAGTCTCTCTGGCACCCTGTACCACCTAGTCACTATTTTATACCCCGCCTCTTGTTGTTTTGAGCTGATTGAGGTGCTGTGTGCTAAACTGCAGATTCTGTTAATCTGGGTATCTGAGAACGTCATTCCCAGTTCTTTCTCCCATTTGGCTATAAAGTAAGGGGGTTTTTGATCCGGGGGGGCGTTCAACATCGCATAGACCAATGATAGCACATGTCTCATCGGGCCTTTTCCAACGCAGAGAGACTCAAACTGTGTCAGAGGTTTTGTATAATTACTCCGTGGTTGGTGTGTACCCAGGAAGTGTCTTATTTGTAGGGATCTCCACCATCCCAAAGGGGCGGGTTCCACCATGCGCCTAAGAGCATTCAGAGATGGCCAGTCATCTCCCTCTCTAAAGTGCTCGACTCTGTCCCTCTCTTCTGCTATCCATTGTTTAAAGACTCCATCATTTCTCGCTTGACTAAAGTCTGGGTGGCACAGTACAGACGTGAGTCTAGAATACGTTGGAATCATGAAAGCTCTAGTCCAAAGGGCCGAGCAATAATGTGCTGTTGAACCCAGAGTGGGGTGTGTCCCTATTTCCTTCTGGGATGCCGACAACAGCCAAGGGAGTCTAGACAGGGGTACCGAGCAAGAAGCCTGCTCTATGCCTACCCATGCCTTCCCCTCCGCGTTTCTGCACCAGTCTACCATCCTGGCAAAGTGAACCGCCATATGATAAAGTTTAAAGTTCGGCAAGCCAATGCCGCCCTTCGATTTGGGTCGCGACAGCAACGCTTTACTGATCCGGGCTTTTTTCCCCCCCCAAACAAATGAGGTCTGGAGGGAGGAAACTGCCCGAAAGAAGGAGGCTGGTATTTTTACCGGAATCGCTTGTAGCAAGTACAGAAGGCGCGGGAGGACGTTCATCCTGAGCACATGGGAACGTCCTAACCAAGAGAAAGAAACCTTCGACCATCTCTCACAGTCCTTCCTGAGGTTAACCAGTAGAGGCGGAAAATTTAGTTTAAAGAGCATATCCGGGTTAGCTGTTAGTTTAATCCCTAAGTATTGGATGTATGTGACATTCCATTTGAACTTAAAGGATGCTTGTAGGTCTTTCGCAGTCCCCGACGGCAGGTTTACATTGAGAACCTCCGACTTTTGAAAATTAATTTTGAAATTTGATAATCTAGAGAAGGCCTGTATTTCCTTCATCAAGTTAGGAAGGGATGTTTTAGGTTTAGTCAGAAAAAAGAGGAGATCGTCGGCATAAGCTGCTATCTTATGTTCTACCCCCCCTGCTTCTATCCCAGTGATATCTGGGTTGGCCCTGACGTTCCTGAGTAGTGGTTCAATCGTGAGAACAAAGATCAAGGGTGACAAAGGGCATCCTTGTCTGGTTCCGTTATGTATTGCAAATGGGTCTGATAGACACCCATTCACCCTGACCCTAGCTGTCGGACCAGAGTATAGGGCCATAATCCAGTTCATCATATTTGGTCCCAGTCCCAGATGCCCGAGAGTCTCCCTCAAAAAATTCCAATTAACCCGATCAAACGCCTTTTCTGCGTCGGTAGATAAAAGGATGGAGGGGACTCCCCGGCCTCTGGCCCCGTGAACCAAGTTGATCGCCTTCACCGTGTTATCCCGCGCCTCTCTACCTAAAGTGAATCCTGCCTGATCCTTGTGTACGATCTCCCCCAAGGTGGGAGCCAGTCTTGACGCTAAAATCTTTGCAAACAGTTTTAGATCCACATTCAAAAGCGATATGGGTCTATAACTTGCACATTGAGTCGGGTCCTTTCCCTCTTTCGGTATCACCACTACGTGTGCCCTGAGGGAGTCACCGTGGGGGGTTCTTCCACTTTTCAGGTCATTAAAATAATTAAGGAGGTGCGGGGTCACTATTTCCCTCAACTTCTTGTAGTAGATAACTGAGAATCCGTCAGGGCCAGGTGCTTTTCCATTTTTCAGGGATGCAATAGTATCAGCAACTTCCTGCGTAGATATGGGTAGTTCCAGGGTAGCTATATCTGTCTCCTTCAGTTTCGGCATTGCCGCTCTATTAATATAGTCTCTGATTTTGGGGAGGAACGTCGGGGACTGCGTCAGAGAATTCTCTTTATCTACATTATACAATGTCTCATAGTATTTCCGGAATGCTTCCGCCACCACTGGTGAAGGCTGAGTCACCTTCTTTGTCGCTGTCTCTCCTATGCTCGAGACAAAGGCCCTAGCCCTCTGTTGCCTCAGAGCTCCCGCCAAGAGTCTACTAGTTTTGTTCCCGAATTCGTAGAATTGACGTCTGCACCTTGTCAACCAGAACCTCGCTTTTTTATTAAGTAATTTCCTTAATTCGTCACGTGTCTTTCCCAAGTCTCTCGCTACCTCTGCATCTAGTCGTCTTTTATGTTCGGTTTCAAGTGACCTTAACCTAGTCAGTAGCTCGTTCAACTCCCTATCTCTTTCCTTCTTCAGTCTCGCACCATGTTTTATCAGGATGCCCCTTATTACACATTTGTGAGCCTCCCAAATCGAGCTTGGCGAGGTCTCCGGCACACAGTTTTCCCTGAAGTAATCAGACAGAGCTTGTCTCAGCTCCTGTAGAGTCGTCAGGTCCTCCAGTAGGGCGGGGTTAAGCTTCCATTGCCACTGTTTCGATGAGACCTGTGGAATCTCTATCTCTATGGAACAAAGAGCATGGTCTGAGAACGTTATATTGTCTATGTCTGTTTTCCTGATTAAAGTAATATCTTTGTGACCTATGAGCAGGTAATCGAGTCTCGAATAGGAGATATGTACATTCGAGTAATAGGAGTAGTCCTTATCAAATGGGTGCTGCAGGCGCCACGTGTCTATTAATTGATGGTCGTAAAGGGTTCTTCTTATCCGTCTCCTGCCCGCTAATGAAATAGCATGTAACCCTGAGGATGTGTCAAGACCCGGTTCTAGTGCGACATTGAGATCCCCCCCCACCAAAAGGATTCCTTCTGCAAATTCCCCCACTTGGTCCAGGAGCGTCTGTAACGCCTCTGGTTGATGCGTGTTAGGTAGGTACAGGGAGACAAACGTGAAGAGCTGCGACGCCACTCGGCCTTTTACCAGAATCATTCTGCCTTGCTGGTCACATTTTGTATCCACCATCTCCCATGGTACAGAACGGGAGATGAGGATACTAGTACCTCTAGATCTCGGGTCAGGAGAGAGACTGTGGTAGGCATCCGGGTAGTGGTGACTTTGTAACTTGTACGGTTTATTAGCATTCAGGTGTGTCTCTTGTAGAAACGCCACCTGAATACGTTCTCTGTGTAAATAGTTGGTCAAAATGGATCTCTTACCTGGATCATGAAGACCTCGGACATTAATAGTGCCACACCGCAATGTAGACGTGACTCCGGACGGCATGTTTGTTGATGCTGTAGCGTTCCTCTCCCTCTCTCCCCAACCGCAGAAAGGACAAAGAAAAGAGGATAGGGGGGTAGGACGGATAGGTGGTGTTAGAAAAGAAAAGTTGTAAGAGTAGGAGTGACAAGAGAGGTGGGAATTAAGGTAAGAAAAATCGATAAGGTTAGAGATTAGATAAGTACAATAGTATTATCACTGAACTGAATTTCAAACTTATAGTACAATAAGAAGAAATAAATCCCTCCGGCTCCTGCCGTAGGTTTCCGCTTCCACTCTAAATCGGAAGGGTAGTAGAAAGAGGACTTTGGTTCACAAGCCCTCTCTCTAACGGGTAGCGTGGAGAGCTATTCCTCTACTCCTCGCATAGCCGACTTCATAATGGTAGACTTTACTGGTTATTTCACCAGCTTGGCAATCATGTATATGCACAGATTATTACCTTATAGTTAATATTCCTAATAGAATGCAGATATGTAACATAAAGGAAGGTCTCGGAGAAGAAGTGTTACTCAAGAAGGGGGGGGTGGAGTCGGGGAAGCATGGATCGCTGGAGAGGGGGCAATTAGTATAAAAATAAGGGAAGAGGGATGGGGGTGGGGTGGGGGTGGGGGGTGTGTGTCGTGGGGCTTAAACGGGATAGAAGGGAAGGTGTTATGGTGTGTATTGACATATTTACTGGGTTACATGCGATGGGGTGTATGTCGGTAGAGTTGAGGGGGTGTACATAGTTGCGGGATGAGACTAAGTAGTGGGTGTTGAAAAAGGAGGATAGGAAGGTGGTAAGTCAGGGGCGAAGGGAGGGGAAAGAGTAGTAGGGGACGGAGGGGAGTGTGGGAGGGAGAGGATGTATGTTTGTGGGGGGGTCAGGGTGTGGGTGGGTGTAGGGAGGTGGAGAGGGTGGGGTGATGGCAGGTGGAGAAGGGGTGTAAGGAGGGTAGGGGTAAGCACCGGAGAGAGCAGTTAAACAATGTTATTTATACATTCAATTCTTTGGAGCATATCTTTGACCAAATCTAGCATTATGCTGCCTAGATAACTAACTCTACCTAGACAGGGTATCTATACAACATTCCTCCCTCAGAAAGTACTACAAGTTCAAGTAGGGTTACGCCTTCTAGACCATCGGTTTTGGTGCCTTCGACTATCAGGCTCCTCTCCTGATTCTCGACGTCGTCTGCGGGGATTCCCAGACGGCATCTGCGAACCTCGGTCAAACTGCGGAGGTCGTGGGAGTTCAATCAGCAGCCAATTGGGTACCGGGAATGGTGCAGTATCCAAAAAGTCAAACAGCTGTGGGAGTTCCTCTGGTCTTTTGAGGAAGAATTGTTCGTCCCCCTTCTTCACAATGAGGTGGAACGGGTGACCCCAGCGATAGGAAGCCTCCAGTTCCCTTATCTTCTGTAGTAACGGGGCGAGCAAACGCCTCATCGCTAGGGTGCGAGCTGATACATCCGGGAATAGTCTGATTTCCGCATTGTCCAGTAATAGGCGTCCATAGTGCCAGGCGTGCTGCAGGATCTCTTCTCTGTCTGTGTAATAGTGAAGTCTGCAGAGAATGTCTCTGGGGCCGGTCGCCCTTGATGTCTGTTGGCGGGCCACTCTATGTACCCTGTCTATCATGACTCGAGCATCTTTGGGTTTTTGGGAAACCTTGTTAAAGATCTCGACTACCCTGGCCGGCAGTTCGGCAGCTGGAAAGTTCTCTGGCACCCCTTTCAGGCGTATGTTCTTACGACGACCTCGATTTTCTTGGTCATCCTGGGCTAACACTAGTTGTTGGATATATTCCTGAGTGCATGCCAGATTACTTTCCAATTTAGAAACTTTCTGTGCAAGCGTGCTGTTAGTTTCCTCCAATTTTGTTGTGCGGGCTTTAAGTTTATCTATCTCGCCTCTTACTGCTGTTAGGGCTCGTTCCTGCGATGCCTCTAAACGCGCTGCCATGGAGTCTATATCCTGTTTTGTGGATAGTGATTTCAACAGTTCCATCAGGGTCCGATCGCAGTCCATTATTGCGGGTGTTGCTACGGTCTCTCCTATATCAGAATGTGCGCCTTTATCAGACAGGTATGAGCTACGCATGGCCTGGTACGCAGTATAGAAACTTGTAATAGGAGAGGTCATGTTCAGGGGGTTGTTGTTCTGTAGCTGAACTGTGCCTTCACCTCGTGCTGCTGCCCCCTCTGTCTCCTGAAGCTGCATATTGGTGCATATGGTGCTGGGGAGACTGCCTGTGTACATGCATACAGTCTGTGTTGTGTCAGCTTCTTCACTGACCCCTTCGTCCCACACATCCCCGTCCTGCCACTGATCCAGGGTGTCTGTACTCTGGGCTCCTTTGTCCTCCCCTCCTCTTGCTGCCTCCGGTGCCAAGGGTGAGGTCTCCATGGGCTGTATGCCTTCCGGAGCTCCCTGTACAGCGTTCTGAGCTGTGTTTAACTTCTGGGCGCCTCCATTCTGGCCCCCCCTCGTATCTCCCCTCTGTCCCGGTACCTGCTTGTCACGGGACCTCCGCGCTTCTTGCTCCCGGTCCTTCATCACTGCCTTTCCGTCTGCCCTCCCGGTGCCAGGTGGTTGCTGCACCATGGGGGTCTCAGGGTGGTTCGCCAGAGGGGGAGAGCGGTCCGGGGCAGTTTCCTTTTGCGTCTCCCGCCTCCTCGCCTCGTGCTCCTCTCCCTTTCCTCTTAATGAGGCGCGGACCGGCGCCATCTTGTGCAGCGAGATCCTCTCTGCCTCCGTTCCTCCGCTGGCCAGGAACCGGTCTAGCGGCGTCTCCCGCCTGTCTGTTTGGATCTGTGGCGTGCACGATGATGCCCTCCTGCCTCTGGGCATGTCTCCTCGGCAGATAGCTGGGTGAAAAGGTCTATTCTAATGTCGGCTATGGAGGAGCTCCTGGGATCAGCATCCACTCTCCTCCATAGCTAAGCCACCTACAATCTTAACTTCTAAGCATTTATAACATTTAATAACAGAGTCTTAAGAAAAATACAAAAATCACTAAAAAGGAAGAGAAAAAACATGAAAAAGGTGAAAAGCAGTCCATACGGCACTAGTCCATCTGACGCAGGCTGGAAAAAGGTAAAGTTTTGAGGTCACAAAAGTCCTGTGACAATTGTCCAGAGTTTATGAAAAAGGGGAAAAAGGGGTAAAGTCCACACATTTTTAAACTTTATACATTCCCTACGGGTGTCTCTGCTTGGGAGGTCGGTACTAACCTTCTTTACCTTACCAGGTGCTTTCTGTCCCCAACTTGATATACTTGGGACAGAGCCCAGTTCCTCCACCCTTCTGTACACTGCTTTTTACAGGTTTTAAAAACAGTTACTATTTACAAACACTTACAGTTAATATGGTTCCACTACATTTTAAACCCATTCTCCAAGTCTGTTTGGGGGTTGTCCTAATGTACTACGTGTGGATTTGCGTAGTGTGGGTGTTTCAAAAGCTGTTGGTGTAGTGTACGAAGTAGTTCTGGTTCTACTTCTGCTTTGTGAAATGCCATAGTAAGTACGTAACCTATCTACTGGACTATCCTCTGAAGGTAGTTGGGTAGGAATTGCTTCTCTTACTGTGGGACTAGCAGGTTCACTGATTGCAGGAATCTCAGGTTCCAATATAACAGGCTGCATATCTTGCACTTGAACTTGTTGAGTTGGTTGATTTGGTTGATTTTCTACAGGCTGGTAGAAATGCATAACTGGTATGATGTATGCACCATCGCATTGTGGCCAGTCTGCTGGTAAGTATCCAATGTCTGTGTAGACTAGATTTTCTTTTGGTTCTTCATCTGTAGTTACTGCAGGGTAACTGGTTACTTGTGGGATTAACTGTGCTGGACATTTCTTCAAATGGTCCCTTGAAACAGTTGCAAAAGTATTTCCATTGTCCTTACTGATAACGCAAGTTTTGGAATTGTCATACCGTGATGGCATAACGGTGTAGGGTTCAGATTCCCAACTGTTATCCAATTTGTTGGTTTTCCTCTTTCTTTTTAGCACTAAGTCTCCTGTAGCTAGAGGTTCAGCTGAGGTGTGCTTGTTGAAGTCTTTTTCTTGTTTGGTTCTGCTGATTTCTAGGTTTCTTTCTACTCTTTCTTGTACTTTTCTGTACTGTTCTTGGCGTTGGCTGACCCAGTCTTCATCAGAAGAATCTTCTGTGGGTTCGATGGTTCCCATCTGTAAATCAATAGGCAATTTACCTGGTCTTGCTCGCATCAAGTAAGCCGGTGTGTAGTTGGTTGAACTGACAGGTATGTGGTTGTAGATGTCCATGAGATCTGGAAGTTTCTCCGGCCATTGATTTCTCTCTTCAACTGGTAAGGTCTTGAGCATGTCAATGACTATGTGGTTCATCTTCTCACATAAAACGTTCGTCTGGGGATGATAACGTGTGGTGCGGATCTTTTTACATCCATTTAGCCCTAAGAATTCTTGGAACAGAGCTGATTCGAAGGCTGGCCATTGGTCAATTAAGACTTGGTCTGGATACCCATGAGGGTGACAGAAGTAACTCTGGAACGCTTTGGCTGCGACCTCTGCAGTTAAGTCCTTAACTGGAACTACTACCAGGAACCTTGAATAGTGGTCAACAATGGTGAGAGCGTAAGTGTACCCGGTTCGACTTGGGGTAAGCTTCACGTGGTCGAGAGCAACTATTTCAAGAGGTTTGGTGGTAACAATTGGCTGCAACGGAGCTTTCTGAGTTAGATGGTCTTTCCTTCGAAGGTGACATGGTCCACAGTTTTTACACCACTTGTCGATTGAGCCTCGCATACCGACCCAGTAGAACCGATCCTTCAGGAGTCTCTCCAGCTTCTTCCATCCAAAGTGTCTGGCATCATCATGGTATGCTTCAAGGATCATTTGGACTTCAGCCTTGGGAACTACATTCTGCCAGATGAGTTCGTGGGTTCTTGGATTGAGGTATCTCCTGCATAGTTTGCCCTGGTAGACGAACAATCTCCCTTTCTCTTTCCATAGGTGTTTAGCATTTTGTGAGGCATCAGGGTCCATGTTGGCGTGTTCTTGAGTGATCAGCTCTCTTACTAGGATGACATCTGGATCGTTAGCTTGTACCTCCTTCCAGTCATGGTGGGATAAAGGGTTCACGGTCCTCTCTACACGTTTCTGGTCCCTCTGATGACACGTTGCTGTACCCGTACGGTGGAAAGCAGGTAGTTCAATCTCCTCCAGGTTATCTACGCCTTCTCCCTCTTCAGGAAGGTTAGGCATTCGGGACAGGGCATCAGCATTGCCGTTCTTGTGACCTGCCCGGTATTTTACAGTGAAATCGTAGTTTGAGAGTCTTGCTACCCAACGCTGTTCTAGGGCTCCCAGCTTTGCAGTCTCTAAATGAGTTAGAGGGTTGTAATCCGTGAAAGCTGTGAACAGGGCGGATGCCAGGTAATGCTTGAAACGGTCTGTGATTGCCCAGACCAGGGACAGGAACTCTAGCTTGAAGGAGCTGTAGTTCTCCAGGTTCCTTTCTGTGGGACGGAGCTTTCTGCTGGCATAGGCTAGCACCTTTTCTTTTCCTTGCTGGCGTTGAGCTAGGACTGCTCCTAAACCTTCATTGCTTGCATCAGTGTACAATAAACACGGGAGGTTGTAATCAGGGTAGGTCAGGATTTCTTCTCCAGTTAGAGCATCTTTCAGCTTCTGGAAGGATTGTTCCTGTACTGGTCCCCAGTGGAACGGGGGTCCCCTGATTTTGCCGTTTTTGGATTGACCTACTAAGAGATCTTGCATGGGTGCTGCTATCTTGGTATAGCCTTTGATGAATCGTCGGTAGTACCCGACCAGTCCTAGAAATTGACGTACCTCTTTGTGAGTAGTTGGTGCTGGCCAGTCCTTGATGACGGTTACTTTATCTGGGTCCGGTGCTACGCCTTCAGCGCTAACATCGTGTCCTAGGTATTGGACCTTGGGTTTCAGCAGGTGGCACTTGGACGGTTTCAGTTTCATCCCGTACTTGGACAGTGACTCGAACACTTCACTAAGGTGTTGGAGGTGATCTTCATAGGTCTGAGAGTAGACAATGACATCATCAAGGTATAACAACACAGTCTCAAAGTTCTTGTGGCCCAAACAACACTCCATCAGTCTCTGAAATGTTCCTGGGGCATTGCACAACCCGAATGGCATACTGTTGAACTCACATAGTCCCATAGGTGTCGTGAAGGCTGTCTTCTCACGATCTTCCTCTGCAAAGGCAGTACCCACTAGTAAGATCTAATGTGGAGAAGTAGTTGGCAGATTTGAGTGCAGCTAGTTACTCTTCTATGCGGGGTAACGGGTATGCATCCTTGTGTGTGACTTTGTTGATTTGTCTGTAGTCTACGGACATCCTCATACTACCATCTTTCTTTTTAACCAGGACTAGTGGTGCTGCCCAGGGACTACAGCTATCCCTAATGACTCCTGCATTTTTCATGTCCTGAAGCATCTCTTTTGCTTTTTGGTAGTGTGTGGGTGGTATAGGCCTGTACCTTTCTTTGATAGGTGCATGGTTGCCTGTGGTGATATGGTGTTGTACCCCTTTAATCCTCCCAAAATCAAGTGGGTGTTTGCTGAAAACTTGCTCATATTCCCGAACTACCCGGTATACTCCATTTTTCTGGTGAGAAGGTGTGTTGTCAGTTCCTACAGTGAGCTCCTGACACCATTTCTCTGATCTTTGGAGTGAGGGGGTTCATCAGTGACTGTTTGTGCTGAGGGTCTTACATCAATGATAGCATCATCTTTAACTTGGTACAATTTTGCGACAGTGGCATATCTAGGCACTCTGATTTCGTCATCACCATAATTTAATATGCGTACGGGGACTCTCCCTTTTCTCACGTCGACCAACCCTCTGGCTGTCAAGACCGTAGGACTACTATCGGACTGTGAGGTAGCAACCGGGGAACCCGCTTGCATAACGACAAAACACGTGTTTATAAGTTTAACCAATGTCTACCCGTTTATTTTTCACATATAATAACATAACCCGGGTAGCATGTTTGCCACATTGCACATTGATTATAAACACTTTACATAAACACATCATACATTACATAGAACATTGCACATATACATTCACAATAACCCGGGACCTGTAACCACGACTCTCTCCCCATTGGAGCTCTAACTCCTGCTCCCGGTGTAGCTACGGCCTCCGGCCTACTTACACATCTTACAGTACATTTATAATAAATACATGTGTTATATTTCGACGATGACCCCTCCGGGTTCATAACAGGGATTGAGCAACCTGAGTACCGGGTATGTCATGTATCCCCAAGGGGCTCCTTCCTGGACGTATCTCCGCCTACGTCCCGGTCAGAGTCCACCTGGTTCAACCATGGTGTCCCCACTCTAGGAGCCCTTTTAACCCCTGCTTCTGACCTTCGTTACATACGCCTCAACGGGCCCTGTGGGTCCCAATGGCGGTTCCTGCCGCCTGGCTTTAGTCACCCAGCTTGATGACATAACATTACCCCGTAGTCAGGATTCCTGCCTGACCGGGCCTTACATACCATGTGTGATCCATCATTCAAACGTCCATGGATCACATACATTTCTTCCACACGCTCACAGCCCATCATCCATGGACTGTGGCTCCTCCATGGCCCATTACAGGGACTGGCAAACCATAGTACACGGGAACCTCATCCGTTACCTACTAGGAGCCCTATTACCCCTGTGTCTGGCACCACAGGCACACCCACACCATTAGAGGCCGTGGTTGAGGGACGGGTACCCTCTGCAAGCAGCAGGGCAAGCCTCCCTCTCGTCCCACAGGGACGGAACGCCTCCAACATCATCCATACTGGCTGGGTCACTTTCTCCCCACATTATTATACAATGTTCTTACATAGGTCATCCTCTTACATTCAGGGCAATTGCCTAAGCCCCTACATACATCAACGGGTCCTTTACCGACTGCCTAGTCGGACCCAATAGCGGTTATGCCCGCCTGGCATTACTCACACACAGCTCACTCCGTTACACGGGAACCGCTGTCTTACCGGGCACGGATCCGGGTCTCGCTACCTGTGTAATGGGTCCACCAAGCGTCCCCCAAGGGCTCCTTTCCCGGACGTGGTTCACCCCACGCCCGGACCAGTCTCCACCGGGTTCAGCCACGGCTTCCCCACCAGGTGCAATCACAACCACGGACCTTGGCACCGGCCTGGAGCTAGCATGCTCCCTTCATTCACACAAAGCCTCTAGACTGCTCTGCCCTTGGCTGGTCTCAGCTTCCATCTGAAATCTGAATCTGAATGAATCTCTCAATCACTCAGCTGGCTGCCTCTTATCGTGCCAGCCACTCCCACATGGACACACCCCCTTAGCTGCCGGTAATCAGCCTTTCACACAGCTCAGGTTAACTCCCTGTGTTCCGGGTTGTCAGCACTCAGCCCTCATTCCTTAGGGCCTCATCGATCTCATCCCACTCTCACTGCCGCTCATTAGGCTCATGATTGTATCACGTCTATAGCAGTCACTCACAATTAACCCCTTGTGTTTCGGTTGAGTTCACGCAGCATCATCACAGTAAAACCGGCCAGTGTGCACAGGATCATACCTTGATCCTGCATGTGATGCGCCCCGGCCATGAGGATCATGCCGGTGGTGCCTCACAGGACATTACAGGTTCCACTACAGCTTGGTAGTCCTGCCCTCTGAGGCCTATGGCTGCTCGACACCAGATCATCATTTCACTTCTAGGTGGTACCACAATTGGAATGGGATCTGTGACCCGTACTCTGCCAATTTCACCAATAGACAATGTTACCTGTTGTTGATAAACCAGAGCTCGGATCTGCTTTAGGATAGCTCTCTTCTCTCTGGGTCTACCAGCTTCAACACTCTGTTGGAGTAAAAACAACACTTCGTCGATGCATTTAACCATAACATTAGTACCCAGTATTACGTAGGGATCTTTGTTGTTAGGCTTATCCTGAACCACTAGGATGCCCTGGTTCTGCAGCTGCACCCTCCCCACCTTTACTGTAGCTTCCCTTTGCCCCTCTATTGTAACTAGTATACCATTAGTGGCTTCAATGTTCATATCAGGGTTAGGGGGTTCCAGCTTAACATCTGGCCAGAACCGCTTGTAAAGGATACTCGGGATCGTTGTCACCTGGGATCCAGTGTCTATCAAGGCGGCTATAGCGATGCCATCGATGACGATTGGTAGATATGGACAGTCTCCTACATACTTGTGTTCCCAGCTGGTCGTTGGGCCTGGACAGTCTACTCCTGGGGTTGGCCCTTCTCGCCCAGGGGTTGCCCGTTTAAAGTACGGGATTGTTGAGTACGTCCTCCTAAGTCATTCTGCTGACTGGTGCGGCGTCGGTCAGGACTGCAGCGGTCTGCAGGTTTTCCTCGGGGCGGCTGTGTCTTTCTCTTCATCCATGGGACGTCGTCAGGGCTGTCGGCGAGCTGAATCTTGTCCGATGACCTTGCATTTGTCTTGGGTCTTCTCCCAGCTTGTAGCTTGGCCACGTCCTTCATCAGCTGCTCTGCATTAGCACACAGTTGCTCAAACCGGTCAGGTGTTGCAGTCTGTGAACTAGACTGGACCGTAGGGATTGGAGATGCTGCTGCCGGCATGGAAGGGGTGTCAGTCTGCTGCTGCTGTGAAGCGGGATCAGGCACTGCGGCGAGCCGTTGTCCCCAAACTGTTAAGTCTCTCAAGGTATCAAACTCTGCGCCAGGATTTTGTATGGACCACCAGCTTGCTTGCTTTCTATCCTCAGATAGTCTAAGGCCCACAATAAATTGTCCAATTAACGCTTTGTTTTCATCTCTGACACCATCAGGATCAACTTGTTTTAACAGTCTTAATGCTTCTTGCAATCGCAGTGAATAATCTAGGACACGTTTTTGTGCCCTTGGTTACAACGATAGAATGACAGTCTTAATTCAGCTTCGGTATGGCGTTCAAAAACCCGGGCTAATTTAGCGAATATCTGCTCCACAGATTCCTGAGTTTCTACAGGCCAGCTGCGGCTCTGCAGTTCGGCTGCGCCCGTGAGCTGTCCCATAACAACTGAAGCTCTCTGCTTACCGGTCATAGCGTACATGTCCAGCGTTTGGCATATCTTCCTCTGGAATGTCTCCAAGGTGCTGGGTGTACCACTGTACTTAGGTAACCAGGTCGCATTCGGAACGTAAGGCAGGGATATCGGCATAATCGGAGCGGGTTGCGGTGGCATACCGTCGGCTTGTTGCTGTCCATCAAAAGGTATGTTTGGAGGTGCCGCTTGGTTTAGCGGGGGTACCGCGTTGTTTAGGAGCCGGGATACTCATGGTCGCTCCCCCTTAGTTAAGCGCGGCCAGTCCCTCGGTTTCAAACGGAAGTCTCAGCCTCGCGGTGAGGAGTGAGGCACCACGGGAGTTTCCGGTTCCTGCTGCGTACAGGTGAAGTCGTCAGAGCGTGGGGGCGGGGCCAATCTTCGCGCCCTTTGCACAGTCACGCCCCTTCTTTTCCCGCCTTTCGCGCAGCAATGGCGGATCAAATTTACAGTTCGATATATACAGTCATTAAAATAGCACACAATACTCGTGGTAACGGGCCTGCTTGTATCCTGTTCGTGACGCCAAATTCTGACTCACCGTAGCCAGGTTCTGCACGTCGCAGGCGTTGACTCTCCTCTGTCACGGAACCGCGCCTGCGGCTGTGGGGCCCGGTGGTCCAGATCAATAGGGGGGATGGCTGAACAGTAAGGGATTAATTGTCTTTGTGACGCCACCTGCGGGTGTTCTGGTAACTGTCCTTGCGCTGCTAGGCCTCCGGGGGATGCAAGATGGGACGCTCCCCACAGGATGAGCGGGAGTCCCCGGAGCCAGGAGCTGCACAAGATGTTGTGAGGCAGCTGCGGTAGTACTGCTGTTAAGTCCAGGAATCAAACACAGACACTCCAGAGTCTTTTAGGTACCTTTACTGGTGGTAATCAGGTACGCCAGACCGGGATAGTGAAGTCAACACTCCTGGAAGTTCACAGCAAGCAGTTAGTGTAGGCTTCCTTCTCTCTGTACTTCTAGTGTTAAGGTCAGGTGGATGTGGAATCCAGCCGGACCGGGCTGTATGTTCAAAAGAACTTGATTCACCTGGATGGCAGCACTGAGGGCACTGTAAAAGGGTCCGAGCAGGATCAGTACTCTTCCCTGGGCTCTCGTAGGTAGGTGCTTCAGGTGGAACAGGTGGCTAAACCTCCTGCTAGACGTGCTGGTTCTCTGTGGTGGCTGGGTAGCTCTCACAGCTTCGGTTCCAGTAACCGGTGGGTAAGGGAGAGAGTGTTTGGATTACTCTGGTGTCCCTGAGAGGTGCTCTCCTTTCCTATTACCCCAATTGCAAGGGTTTCCTCACTGGCTGGATGGCTGGTTGGGCCTAGTGTGTGTCTCATAAGGTGGAGATCACACACAACCTGCAGCTCTCCTAGCGTCTGCACACTCTGGTGTTTTCCCTCCAAGACCCTATTTATAGGGGGAACTGGCTCAAAGTGACCAGTGGAGCTCCCCCTAGAGGCTCGGGGTAAAACCAGGTGTTCTAAGGTGTTGTAGTGTTGTTAGGTGTTTTGTGTGAGTGATGCTTGCTGTTAGCTCCAATCATGCCCCAAGGAGTTCTGTGGTGCCCAACAGGTGCCAGGGTGCCACACATTGCTCCCACCTAGCCAGAATCCTATTCCACACTGATGAGGGGCAACACACCAAAACAGCTGTTGGTAGATGGATATCTGGCCTTGGCATTCCCTTGTCACATCTTTAAGCTCGTAAAGAGCTGGATATTGACTCAAAGGGCCACTTAATATGGTGGTTATGGTGGTCTCCTCAAAGAGCCACCCCATGGCTAGGTCCTTCCCTGGAGGGATATCTGGCTAGTCCTGTGTTGAGACTCCTAAACGAGGCTCCACAGACTTTATTTGCATAATAATAACAAACAAGGGTAGAGTGGAGATCACGACACACAACATTAGTAAAAAACAAGGGCAGAGTGGAGATCGTGACAGTATCCCCTCTTCAAGGGGGGCCTCCAAAGCCCCAGGTTTCCCAGGAAACCTCTGATGAAAGGCTTGGACCAAACCATCAGCCCTTACAGAATGAGCTAGAACCCAAGTTCTTTGGCTCCATATCCCTTCCAATGTACCAGATACTGAAGGGAATTTCGAACCATTCGGGAATCAATGATCTTTTGTAGCTCATATTCTAAACTCCCCTCAATAGACACTGGAGGAGGCGGCAGCGAGGGAGACAGAGCAGAGGGAATAAACATCTTCAACAACGACTTGTGGAACACATTAGGAATACGGAAAAACCGGAGGAGTTTTAATCGAAAGGCAACTGGATTAACCACCTCCACAATCTCATATGGACCAATGAACCTAGGAGCCAACTTTAGCAAGGGCAGCTTCAATCTAATATTCTTTGAGGATAGCCATATCTTATCTCCCACTTTGAATGTGGCCCTTAATGAGCGTCTCCTATCGGCCTTCTGTTTTTGCTGATGTTCCTCTTAACCCCCCTCTAGACATTCCCCAGCTCTTGAATGGTAACATCTACCCCAGGACAGCCAGAACGTATCCCAGAGAATTCACCAAAATGACGATGGAGCCCATAATTACAATAGAAGTGCAAGGTCCCCGTGGACTGATTGACCTGACTGTTGAAGGCAAGTTCAGCAGGAGGAAGAAATGACGACCAGTTCTCCTGCTGATAAGTGACAAAACATCTCAAAATTTGTTCCAGGAGCTTATTTGTCCTCTTTGTCTAACCGTTAGATTCAGGGTGATAAGCAGAGGAAAAGGACAAATCAATCCCCAATTTTTTGTAGAAGGCCCTCCAAAATCTAGAGGCAAAATGTACTTCCCTATCGGACACAATATTAAGGGGAATCCCCAACAAACATACCACATGAACAATAAACAGTTTGGAGTGTTTCAGCATTGGGTAACCCAGATAATGGGACAAAGTGAGTTTGCTTGCTGAATCGATCAACTACTACCCAAATAGCAGTCATCCCCCCAGACAGAGGCAAATCAGAAATGAAATCCATGGACAAATGAGTCCATGGTCTTTCCAGAATTGGCAAAGGACCCAATTCAATGGCCGGCAATGCTGTACTTTGGCGCGTGTGCAAGTTTTACAAGCTGACACAAAATCTCTAATATCTTTATGCACCAAAAGAGTCTAGCAACTGCCTCCTTCTGGGTGGGAGTGACTCCAAGATGACCACTCAAGACAGAATCATGGAATTCTTGTAAAAGATGTAATCTGAGTTATACAGGAACAAACAACTTGCATTTAGGGGTATTGGAAGGAGTCAAGGACTGAGCAGTACGAATTTCAGCTTCCAGCTCAGAGGAAACCATGGCCACAACAATACCCTGCAGAAGAATAGAGGATGTGGGTCCGGAGGAGATAATGAATCAAGACTACGAGACAGGGCATCCATTCTTACATTTTTAGATCCAGGTCTGAACGTAATAGAAAAATTAAATCTAGAAAAACATAAAGTCCATCTGGGCTGTCTAGGGGTCAACCTCTTGGCAGATTCAATATAAGCTAGATTCTTGTGATCTGTGACCACCGTGACTGGATGTACAGCTCCTTCCAAAAAATCTCTCCATTCTCCAAAAGCCAGCTTGACAGCAAGTGACTCTCAATTGTCCACATCATAATTTCTTTCAGCAGGAGAAAATTTTTTAGAGGAAAAGGCACATGGTCACAGGTTAGTTAAAGTTATAGAACAATACAGCCCCTACGCCGACATCGGAAGCATCTACCTCCACAATGAATGGCCTCTGGAAGTCTGGTTGAACAAGAACAGGAGCAGACATAAAACATTTATTCAAAGTTTCAAAAGCCCTGACCGCTTCTGGCGACCAAACCTTTAGCTCCGCCCATTTACGAGTGAGATCTGTAAGAGGCTTGACAATCTGAGAAAATCATCTAATGAAATTTCGGTAATAATTTGCAAACCTCTAAAAGCACTGCAGGGCCTTGAGGTCACTGGGTTGAACCCAATGTATGATGACCTGAACCTTCCCAGGATCCATCTTAAATGCGGAGGCTGACAAAATGAAACCCAAGAATGATATCTTTTAAATAGAAAAGGTACATTTTTCAATTTTAGCAAATAAACAATTATCCCTTAATCGTTGCAGAACCAAATGGATAGATATTAGGGATGAGCGAGTATGCTTGTCACTACTCGGTACTCGCATAAATATCTCGGTACTCGGGGTACTCGGCGAGTATCAAGAAATCTATACTCGGGGTCCACCTCCCTGCATGTTGGCTCTCTTTACAGAGCCAGCCCGCATGCAGGGATTGGCTAACAGCCACTGTAAAACCACAGCCCTGTTGGTTGTGGCTTTACAGTGATTGGCTGGCCGCACAGCGTGATCAAGTCTTTATAAGACCTGACCGTGCTGTGCTCGTCACTCTGCTCCACAAACAGTCAGTGTAGGGAGAGGTGCTGCTGATTCAGGGACAGCTTTGTGGCCTTTCAGCTAGTGTAGGCGCAGGGCTGCCAATCTAATT
The DNA here is from genome assembly GCA_033576535.1 of Allobates femoralis. NCBI lineage: Eukaryota > Metazoa > Chordata > Amphibia > Anura > Aromobatidae > Allobates > Allobates femoralis. The sequence goes on from JARQOC010000003.1 coordinate 464,207,696, forward strand.
ACCACAACAGTCTTTCTGAGGACTAATAGAGCTGTATACAGGAAGGCAGGGTATATAGCAAACTCCGTTGTGCCAGTATACCAGCCTGCATCACATCTGGGGCTGGTGGACAGGCTGGAAATCTCATCAATCCCAAAACAGTGCTTTTATGGATTAATTTAGCTCTCTATAGGCAGGAGTGGGTTGTAGCAGAAATTAGGATACGCCAAAACACTCGGTATTCTCGTCAGCGTTTGTGTCTGACCGGTACACCTGCTGGGATTTAATCTCTAATCTCAGTGTCCAGCTAAAATCCAACTCTTGTCTGCATTCATTTACCATTTGTGTGCCAGGAGTGGGTTGTAGCGAAAATTAGGATACGCCAAAACACTCTGTATTCTCGTCAGCGTTTGTGTCTGACCGGTACACCTGCTGGGATTTAACCTCTAATCTCTAATCTCTGTGTTCAGCTAAAAACCAACTCTTGTCTGCATTCATTTAGCATCTTATGCAGCAGGAGTGGCTTGTAGCTCCAAGTAGTATAAGCCAAAACACGGTATATGCATCAGCGTTTGTGTCTGACCATTCCAGCTGCCGGGATTAAACCATTGTAATCTGTAATCTCAGTGTGCAGCTATAAACCATCTTTTGGACGTTTTCATTTAGCTGTAAACAGGCAGCACAACATTGAAAATGTGCAAGGCCTGTGGCAAGGGACAAGGAACTGGACGTGATGGAGGTGCTGGCAGAGGCCGTGTGCAAGCTCGAATTGCGCCACGACAAACGCCCACATAATCTCGCTCGACCTTCCTGTCCCAATTTCTAGGGGACCGCAGCAGTACACCACTATTAAACCAACACCAGTGTCAACAGGTTGTTAGTTGGATAGCAGATAATGCTTCTAGTCAGTTTGGCACGACCACAAATACCCTGTTTTCCAGACGGTCAAGTGTCAGTAGCCATGAGACTGGACCGCACATTCCACACCCTGATCCTCCTTCCTCCCACCATGCAGAGTGCCCAGCCCCAGACATAACTGATCCAACACTTGGACACTCTGAAGAGCTGTTTACTTATCCATTCGTAGATTCTGGCCTCTCGCCAGCTCCAGTTGAAGTGGGTCATGAGGAGATCGTATGTACCGTTGCACAAATATTTGAGCAGCCACAGTCTCATGAAGGCAACGGTGGGAACGTGTCTCAACAAGAGGTGGACGATGATGAGACACAATTGCCAGAAAGTCAGGAGGAGGACCAGGGTGCAGAAGTGGAAGACGACGTGGTGGATGATCCAGTAACTGACCCAACCTGGCAGGAGGACATGCAGAGCGAGGACAGCAGTGCACAGGGGGAGTTAGGCGTAGCATCACAACAGGCCGGAAGAAGCAGTGTGGTGGCCACAGGCAGAAGGCAGGCAACCATTCCCCGGAACAACAACACGACAGAAGTTGCCAGTACAACAGTTAGGTCTTCCCGTGTCTAGCTGTTTTTTAAGGTGTCTACAGATAATTCCAAAAAGGCCATTTGCAACACCTGCCATGCCAGCATCAGCAGGGGTAGCAAAACTAGCAGCCTGACCACCACCAGCATGATCAGGCACATGTCAGCAAAGCACCCGACTTTGTGGGATGTACACCAGAGTCCAGGAGCAGTGTCTGCAGGTTACACCGCTGCGTCTTCCACTGTTGTGCGTGCAAGACAATCCCCTGTCCATACTGCATGCAAAAATGCCTCCTGTCCTTCACCTGTAGTTGCACAAGCAGAAATAGCACCATCATCAACCACGTCCTTGTCCCAGCGCAGCGTTCAGTTATCCATACACCAATCTTTGGAACGCAGGCGCAAATACGCTGCCAACGCACCACATGCCACAGTTCTAAATGCACACATTTTGCGACTGCTTGCGCTGGAAATGTTGCCTTTTAGGCTAGTGGAGACGGAAGCATTCTTCAACCAGATGGCGGCGGCTGTACCACGTTACTTGGTCCCCAGCCGCCACTATATTTCCCGGTGTGCCGTCCCCGCATTACATAAGCACATGTCACAAATCATCATACGTGCCCTTAACAACGCAGTTTCAGGAAAAGTCCACCTAACCACGGACACGTGGACAAGTGCTTGTGGGCAGGGCCGTTACATCTCGCTGACGGCACACTGGGTTCATATTCTGGAAGCCGGGACCCAGTCTGAGCTTGGGACGGAACACATTCTTCCGACACCAAGGCTTGCAGGTCCTAACTCAGTTAGGGGTTCACCCACAGTGTACAGCCCCGGAACGTCATGATCCTCAGCCTCCTCCACTTCACCCTCCACACCAGTCCCAAGCTGGAAGCACTGCAGCACTGCCTCGGCTAAGTAGCAACAGGCTGTGCTGAAGCTAATATGCGTAGGTGACAAACCCCACAATGCTGAAGAGTTGTGGACAGCTCTGAAACAGCAGGCAGATGTCACGCTTCCGGGGGAAGGCGCCCTAGAGTGGACCCACTGGGCCATGGTACAGAACTCCCCTGGGTGAGCTGATCCTAGTTTACCCAACCCCTATACAGGGATTGTCAGGGGCAAGCCCAGGGAGTCTAAAAACAAGAGCAGCTAGTACCAGGGGGACAGCTCGTAAGGTTAGCCTATACTAAGGAACAGAGAAGTATTCCAGATAACAGGGTACAAGGCTAGGAGACCAGGAATGGTGCTACCAGGGAAGAGCACAGCAAGGGTTCCAGGACACAGAGCACAAGGAAGGCCTGACCAACAGTTAGCAAGGCAGAAGCAAACTGACTTAATAATCAGGCACGTCACACCAGAGGAGGTGGCCTGATATACCATGGAAAGAGCAGCTATTGGTCAAGGGGAGTGTCAGGTTGGACCTTGCTGGCCCCTAGAGTCACAGGTCAGGAGTGCACCTAGCGCGCCGCTGATTGGTTACATGAATACGACCATAGTAATGTGCTCATGTGCGAACCCGGTGGTCAGCTGACAGGAAGTTAACATGGCGACGGCTCCGAGCCACAGCGCGCCTGGATGCCGGACACCCGGTCGGCAGAGGATCAGGAGATGCCAACCTGGCAGAGGTGAGCTGGGAAGCGGTGCCAGGGGGCCTAACAGCAGATCGCTGGCTCACACCGCTGAACCTACAGCCAGGCATGGTCGTGTGTGACAATGGCCGGAACCTTGTGGTGGCTCTTTCAGGCGAGGTGAGCTGACACATGTTCCATGCGTGACCCATATACTCAACCTCATGGTTCAGTGGTTTCTTAAATCCTACACAAAGCTGTCGGATCTGCTCGTCAAAGTACACCGCCTGTGTGCCCATTTTAGAAAGTCATCTACTGCTTCTGCCGCCCTTGCTGGCTTTCAGCGGGATTTGCAGCTTCCGGCTCACAGAATGATGTGTGTTGTCCACACGCGTTGGAATTCCACACTGCTCATGTTGGTGAGGATTTGTGAGCAGAAGAGGGCAGTCGTTGAGTACCAGCATCAACTAGGCCGTGGTATACGGTTCAAACTCCACACATAAGACCTCAGGAGTGGACATGGATGTCCGACATTTGTACCGTCCTCCAAAACTTGGAGGACTCCACCAAGATGGTAAGCGGCGATGACGCCATCATTAGCATCACCATCCCGCTTCTCTGTCTTCTAAAACGCTCTCTGCTCAAAATCAAAGACGATGCATTGCAGGCGGAGCACGATGAGTTGGAGCAAGAAACTGTACTGGGTGATTACACACAGCCCAGCCTCATCTCATCCTAACGTGCATTGGAGGACTATGACGAGGAGGAGGATGAAGGAATAGAGCTACTTTCATGTGGAATTGACGGTAATACATGCACAACCGTCAGACCGTCTGTTCAGCGTGGATGGCCAGAGGACAGGGGAGAGGAGGAGGAGGAGGATGATGAGCCCAGCATGGACAGTCATGCTGTTGGTGAGGACCCTGAAGTTTTGCCTGTTAACAGTCTGGCGCACATGGCTGACTTTATGTTACGCTGCCTGTCTCGTGACCCTCGCGTTATCAACATCTTGGCGGACACTCATTACTGGTTGCTAAATAAATATCCGCTGCACACCAACACCAAAATTTCTAACAAGAAAAAAGCATAATGACTGACATGTAATAATGCTCTGTGTGAATAGGCGCAAAAGGCACAGTAGAAAACTACTCAAAGCTTATATAAGGAATAACATGAGAACTTAGCTGATGTGATGGCCATGACATCCTAGCCCGGTAACCGCGGCAAGGTCTCTCATTCTACCGGGTCCTACGCTTATTGTCTTATGTCTGCAGTGTGAACTTGCGTGTATGGGTATATGCCACTAAATGCAATTAAAACCTGCCTATGAAGGGCGTGTCCGGGACCAAAGCTACAAATAAAATGCAGAATCTCATTGCGGCTACAGGGCGGGGGGAGGGTGCACAGTCCAAAAAATAACTATATGTTTTTATTAAAGATGGCTGGCACACCTCTGTTTTGGGTCTAGCTGGAAAAATACATAACATTACTAAAATAAATATCCACTGCACACCAACACCAAAATTAGCGTTTTGTCAGAGCGTGTTTTTAGTACCACAGGTGGAATCATTACTGATAAACGCACCCGCCTGTCAACTGAAAATGCTGACAGGCTGACTCTGATCAAGATGAACAAGGGTTGGATTGGGCCTGACTTCAGCACACCACCACCAAATGATAGCGGAATTTAAATTTTGTGCTGATAAATTGCCATGAACCTCCGCACACCCACACAGCGGTACACACTTCATGAATGGGCATTACAAGTATAGGAGACCCGCAGGAACAATATTTAGAGGCTCTCCTCCATGTTTCTTTCAAGGGGCATTGAAGTGCCTCCCAATTTTTGGCAGCCCTGCCTAGGGCAATACTACAAAAGACCCACTTCCTTATAATGGGCACAATATTTAAAGAGGCCCTCAAAAATGTCTCTATCCAGGGGCATTGAAGTGCCTCCCAATGTTTAGCAGCCCTGCCTAGGGCAATACTACAAAAGACCCACTTCCTTATAATGGGCACATTATTTAAAGAGGCCCTCATGCACGTCTCTATCAAGGGGCATTGGGGTGCCTCCCAATGTTTAGCAGCCCTGCCTAGGGCAATACTAAAAAAGACCCACTTCCTTAAAATGGGCACATTATTTATAGAGGCCCTCATGCACGCCTCTATCCAGGGGCATCAGAGTGCCACACAATTTTTGGCTGCCCTGCCTAGGGCAATACTACAAAAGACAGATTTCCTTATAATGGGCACATTATTTAAAGAGGCCCTCATGCACGTCTCTATCAAGGGGCATTGAAGTGCCTCCCAACCTTTGGCTGCCCTGCCTAGGGCAATACTACAAAAGACCCACTTCCTTATAATGGGCACATTATTTAAAGAGGCCCTCATACATGCCTCTATCATGGGGCATTAGAGTGCCACACAATTTTTGGCTGCCCTGCCTAGGGCAATACTACAAAAGACCCACTTCCTTATAATGGGCACAATATTTAAAGAGGTCCTCAAAAATGTCTCTATCCAGGGGCAGTGAAGTGCCTCCCAACTTTTGGCTGCCCTGCCTAGGGCAATACTACACGCCGCAATTGTGCCGTCAACCCAACGGAACGTGACTCCCCGGAAGTTGCCACACCAACAGTGGGAAACATCCGGTAGCCTCCCGTCTCCGCTTCACATGCCGCAATCCCCAATGGAATGTGGGCGTACCTGTTCAGCGCCGCAAAAACATCGGCGTGACAGACTGGTGTATTTCGCGCCTCAAACACGCTGATTAGACAACGCAATAGCGTTATGATTGGCCAGCCTGCGCAGGAAGGCTGGCTAATACATGACGCCATTGCAGTTGTGTAGTGTGAATGGACAGCTGTTCAAATATGGCACCCTGTGAAGGGACAGCCAATAGTAACACAGTAGCCACCACCAATCATCGCTGACGGGGCGCGGTGTCCAGCACGCTGTGGCACGCCTCCGGGAATTCAGTGGGTAATGCTGATTCCATCCCTATCACCCCTTCACATTCCAAAAGCAGGGAAAATCACCATCATAGTTACGTCAGGTTTTCGAGCAGTGCTCTGAAATCGCAACCGGGCGCAACTTTCAAAAACACCACCGGGTTCCCCAAATACACACTGGAATTTCGTAGCAATTTCATGGCGACGGTGACGGGGCTCTGGATTGCCTCTCTGTTTTCACACCCCAGTTACGGCATGTAAAGGTACCCCAAGATGATAGACAGTTGTGCATGTTTAAAGTTCAGTCATAGATTATATATTATAGACCATTGAAAATGCTTTTCAGCATATTCAGAAAGATTCACATGTCAGTTTTCTGAAGAGAACAACAACCATCATAATTAACCAGCATGTTGAGCCAGGAGCCAATGACCCAACTAAGATGCCAAACACACACCTATTTAGCATGCGATAAGGAATCTTTATTGGCCTTCTGTAATGGCCAGGACTGATAAGACACATTGGGCGGGAAGGAAAGTTTGCAATGGGCACTCCTTTTTTTCAAAATGCAATCTTATTTTGAAATAACTGTGCAAACCACTTGAGAAAAGTGACCAGAGCAGTAGTTTCAATAACTATGGCTGAGCTTGAAAAGGACCATCAGTATTCTGAGCTTTATGGAACCTCTGCCCCAGAAACTGAGCATCACGAAGTCAAACATGAAAGTTCAGGTAGGACAGGGTGGATGACTGCCCTGCCAAATTTATGACTCTTACTGTATTTAATGGCTTGTGTTTTATATGGATTATATGGATATGTTTTACTACATAAATCAAACATGTAGCTAAAAGTTGTCATGTTATGAAAAATGTGAACAATATGCTGTCACTTCTTCTCACTGTAGATATATGTATAAATATATATGTTTATACATATGCATATTTATCAAAAATGTACATGCTATGTTAATTTATGCATCTAACAGAACAGTGTATATATGGCGAGTGTGTGTATATATATCTAACAGAGAAGTGAATGTATGGCACGTGTTTGTGTGTGTGTTTCTAAAAGAACAGTGAATATATGGCATATGCTTGTGTGTATATATATCTAACAGAACAGTGAACATATGATATAAGTATTTGTGTATGTGTATAACTTATCTATCTATCCATCTATATATATACTGTATATATACGGTATATATATATATATATATATATATATATATATATATATATATATACATATATATATATATATATATATATATATATATAATACTTAGTGATTCCTTTTGGTACTTTAGTTAACATTGTTGGTACCATATCATTAACCATAACATAGTGGTTGGGAGCGATGCTATTGATAAGGCAAACCTTCATTTTTTATTTCTATTGTCATTTTACAGTCCACACATAACGCTTTGTTAATTATTAAACTTAGATTGCTCTTCAGAGACATTATGGTTTCTACTCTGTTCATAATGTACAAAATGTTCGAGCTACAGTAAATATAGAAGTATGACTGTATGAATACTTCCAATAGGGGGTGCTAGAAACAAACTAACCTTAACCATAAAAGCTACCGGATTTGCCGCCAATTTTTTTCACTGTGGAAATGTTTGTTTCACTGGATAATATATTTTTAAATATCTGCAACACTATTTCACTTTTTAAATGACTAACAAATATAATTGTTCAATATCTGCGTGATTATTTGCTATACAGTTGTTGCCAAAAGTATTGACACCCCTGCAATTCTGTCAGATAATACTCAGTTTCTTCCTGAAAATGATTGCAATCACAAATTCTTTGGTATTATTATCTTCATTTAATTTGTCTTCAATGAAAGAACACAAAAGAGAATGAAGCAAAAAGCAAAACATTGATCATTTCACACAAAACTCCAAAAATGGGCTAGACAAAAGTATTGGCACCCTCAGCCTAATACTTGGTTGCACAACCTTTAGCCAAAATAACTGCAATCAACCGCTTCCGGTAACCATCAATGAGTTTCTTACAATGCTCTGCTGGAATTTTAGACCATTCTTCTTTGGCAAACTGCTCCAGGTCCCTGATATTTGAAGGGTGCCTTCTCCAAACTGCCATTTTTAGATCTCACCACAGGTGTTCTATGGGATTCAGGTCTGGATTCATTGCTGGCCACCTTAGAAGTCTCCAGTGCTTTCTCTCAAATCATTTTCTAGTGCTTTTTGAAGTGTGTTTTGGGTCATTGTCCTGCTGGAAGACCAATGACCTCTGAGGGAGACCCAGCTTTCTCACACTGGGCCCTACATTATGCTGCAAAATTTGTTGGTAGTCTTCAGACTTCATAATGCCATGCACACGGTCAAGCAGTCCAGTGCCAGAGGCAGCAAAGCAACTCCAAAACATCAGGGAACCTCTGCCATGTTTGACTGTAGGGACCGTGTTCTTTTCTTTGAATGCCTCTTTTTTTCTCTTGTAAACTCTATGTTGATGCCTTTGCCCAAAAAGCTCTACTTTTGTCTCATCTGACCAGAGAACATTCTTCCAAAACATTTTAGGCTTTCTCAGGTAAGTTTTGGCAAACTCCAGCCTGGCTATTTTATGTCTCGGGGTAAGAAGTGGGGTCTTCCTGGGTATCCAACCATACAGTCCCTTTTCATTCAGACGCTGACGGTACAGGTGGTGTTAATTACACAAATTAGAGAAGTATCACATGATTTTTCTAACGGTGCCAGTACTTTTGTCCACCCCCTTTTTTATGTTTGGTGTGGAATTATATCCAATTTGGCTTTAGGACAATTCTTTTTGTGTTTTTTCATTGAAGACAAATTAAATGAAGATAATAATATCAAAGAATTTGAGATTGCAATCATTTTCAGGAAGAAACTGAGTATTATCTGACAGAATTGCAGGGGTGTCAATACTTTCGGCCACAACTGTATATGCTATTTATATATATATATATATGTAGCAGTTCTACTACCTGTCTTCTGCTCAGCTAATATCGATTAATGGTAAATCCATGACTACCTAAACAATTAGTATGTAATACAGTACATAGATGCATAAAGTTAGTTCTAATATATTTATCATTGACTGTGGACTTTCCATGGTGACAAAAAGTGGAATTTGTTTGTTGCTAGATCTATATACAGTATCTGAGAAGATAAGGGCCATGGACACCAGTTAATACTAGCTGTGTAAATCGATCCTGCAGATATGTTTCTGTACAGTTTACATTTTACAATATTACTGCACATGTCAATTTCAGTGCACAGTAAAAGGTGTTTTAAAAGATAGTTTTGGCGTTTTACTGAACAAACTCACATTTTAGCTAGTAGTAGATGAAGGCTTTATCTCTGTGGAACGAACTACAGGAGCCTAAATAAATATCTGGGCATATCATATTGATGAACTTTCCCTATGGATAAGTTAACTAACTAGGATTAATTTAAAACAATGGGCTACTATTAGGATCTGCCAGTGACGTCATGCCAACTGACTCACATGATCGGAAATCAAGAATTGAACATATACAGTATATTCAGTGTCTTGTATGCTTAGGCTAATGATTGGCTGCAGGGTCAGGTGATTAATCGACAAGATAGCATTACTTTTGATGGGAAGATCCTAGGCTTGTCTTAAACCATTTTTAAAATTCCTTACATCCAAGTAACAATTTTCTGTGAATCTGTGAATAAAACAAGAAGTGAAATGCAAGACAATGATTTTGTTTTCAACAATGTTTCAAAAAGTAAATGTCATGATTTATTCTCTGTTTATCGATCTCTGTCATGTCTATTCAGATAATGCCTATTAAACCTGCTGCAGTTACGGATTATAAATTTTGCACACTAAATTTAGAGTGCTACATTTTCTATACATTTATATTATAATATAAACCTCTAAAACAGGTAATTGTGAATCTCATGTCTTTACTGAACTTGTGCTACCTGCATCATAAACCCCTTGCATCTTTCCCTGCACCCGTCAGCTGATTTCATTAGCCAACATGTACCTCTAAAACCCCCGTCACACATAACGAGATCGTTAGCGAGATCGTTGTAACATCACAGGTTTTGTGATTTAACAGCAATCTCGCTAATGATCTCGTTATGTGTGACACTTAGCAGCGATCAGGCCCCTGCTGTGAGATCGCTGATCGTTACAAAGTGCTCTGGGTCATTTTTTGGTCATTGCGCTTTCGCTGAGAACGCTGCATCGCTGTGTTTGAAAGGGACAACGACCAACGATCTCAATACTACGCCTGAGAGTGACAATTCCCAACGACCTCCTATCATTCCGGATCGTTGCTGAAGTCGCTGGTGAGATCTGACTGTTTGACATCTCACCAGCGACCCCAAAGTGACGTACCAGCGATCCCTACCAGGTCATATCGTTGTCGGGATCGCTGGTGCGTCACTACATGTGACGGGACCCTAGCAGCGGTGGGTGGAGCAGAGATCCATCCGCCGCTGTTAACTAATTAAGACAAGCCGGTTGGGAGCGTGCCATTCCCAGTTCCCAACGGCAGTCCTGAGACGTGATTACGAGATACAGAAGCACAAGTGATCAGACATTGGCAGCTTCAAGTCTTCTAAAATCAAAAGAAAGTGTGAAATTTAAAAAAAAAAAAAGATGGAAAAAAACTAAAGCTCAAATCACCCCCCTTTTGCCCCATTCAAAATAAAAAAAAGCAAAAACACATATTTGGTATTGTAAAGTTCAGAAATGTCTGATCTATTCAAATATAAAATCATACTGCTAAGTCAGTTTTACCATATAGTGATCATGGTAAATAAGCAAAGTTACTGATCATTAAATATTGTAAGAATACAACTTCTATGATAATGCTCCAAATGACTCTTCTTTAATTAAAGCCACAAGATCTCACAGTAAGGCAGCCGTCAAACGCTTCAATATCGATAGCGATATTGTTAGCGATCACGTGCACGCGCGATCGCTAACAATATCGCTCACATCGTTGGTGAGCTGTCACACAGACAGACTCACCAGCGATGTGGAGCAGCGAGATCGCTGGTAACTATGGTACACATCGGGTTACTAGGCGCCGTGCCGCGCTTAGTAACCCGACGTTTACCATAGATACCATCTCCCAGCATAGGCTCTGCCGCTGGGAGATCGTTCATCGTGGTGTCACACACCACGATGAGGCAGATTGATCAAGCGTTTATCGCTTGATATGAGTTCCGGCTCACAAATCTGCCATCTAACGATCAAGCGATTTTACATTGTAAAATCGCTTGATTGCACGCAGCGATGCACAAACGATATCGATTAAGCGATCAAAAAGCAGATCACTTAAGCGATATCGTGCATTAAATTGATGCGTGTGACGGCCGCCTAAGGCTGACGTGTGACTCTGATGAATGCAATGCGAGGAAATCTTGCATTGTACTCGGGCCCATGTTAAGCAATCATAGCATGCTGCGATTGTCTGTGAGTGTTGGATCACTCGCAACCATATATGTCCATGGGCGAGTGAAACATCGGACTGCATTCATATGATATCCCTTTGCAGCGTGATATACGCTGAGGTTGGTAAAGGAGAAGATGGGGAGATTAATTTCTCCCTCTCCTCCACAGCTGTGATCTGATTGCAGGATCAGATCACAGTATAATAGCACTCAATTATGTTCACAGTAGAGCCTGAGCTAAGGCCCCCTTCACACTGCATGATTTCTCTGATCAGTGTCCATCAGTGTTTGTGTGCCAAAACCAGGGGGTGAAGCTTGCAGAGAAAAATTGGAATTGAAAGATTGACACCTGTTCTGAGTTTTGGAGACACTCCTGGTTTTGGCACACAAACACTGATGGACACTGATCAGTGAAAAACTGCAGTGTGAAGCCAGCCTAATGGTGGGTTTACACACACCAATCATTGTATCCAATCTCTGAACCAATCTCTGGTTGCAGTGAAATCATGGACAGATTGCTCCATGTTGTACACAGCCACAAAATGGAACTATGTGTCCATGATTTCACTGCAACCAGAGATTGGTTCAGAGATTGGATACAATGATTGGTGTGTGTAAACCCACCATTAGTGTCAGTAGCATATCGCATTTAATGCTCTCTCATTGGATCCAATATGCTAATGTGATTCCTGTCTTATACACATGAACTTGAGTATCATATAACCCGGAAATTAAAACTCCACTCCTATGTGAAAGACAGGTCCTTTACATACTAGTAGGCTGACACTTGTATTATTAATTATTTAGTTACATCATGTTTACAAAATATATATATATATTTCTGTTGATCTTGTTTTTCAAATATAAAAGGAAATCCTGTTTGTAACAATCAGTTGTCTTATCTGTTACCAGATTTTACAAATATCATACATTTTGAAATGGATGTATACAGTGATAATATTAAATGGTTTGTAGTGTAAAATCTGGTGACAGATCCACTTCAAATACGTTTTACATGACTTCCATTCTGGTACTTGAGGGAGAAATAGTTCTATTGTAGGTTCCCCATCTTTTTTACTTAAAGGGGTTGTCTATTACTATGAGAATTACTTCTGAATCCACTTGTTTTTCCGGTTAAAATAAAAGACCTTGTACTCATCTCCCAAGCTGACGCCATTCTAGCGCTGTCAGCATTTTCATTTTGGGGCTTTCGTGACATTGTCACGTCCTGCGTCCAATCGCCACCGGCTTCCTTCTCCCTGCCTTCAGATCAAATGAGCTACCAACAACATGTAAGAGCTGCGGCTGCTGTTCACTTCTTGTTGATAGCTTATTTGGTCCAAAGGTGTAGAGAAGGAAGTTGGTGGTGACTGGATACGGGACTTGCGAGACACCACAATGTCACGTGGGCGCCAAACTACGAATACTGACACCGCTGGTATGGCAGCAGCATGGCAGATGAGTACAGGGTCTTTTATTTTAGTGAGTCGGAAACAAGCGAATTTGGAAGGGGTTGTCCTAGTGGTGGGCAACTCCTTTAATAGCAATGTTTCTATTTCAGTTACACTACTAGGATTAATAGGGGATTATCTTTTGCTAAACTAAAGAGTAATTGTCACTTTATGTTTTATGTTTTTTTCCACTCATGGTTAGTGGTTGGATGAAGCCATTTATTGTCAAACTACTGTGTGTTCTCTTTTGAAATCATAATGACAACCAGAAACATCCAAATGACTCTGATCAAACTTTACATACCCCTGTTCTTAATACTGTGTATTGACCCATCCAACATCTATGACAGCTTGATGTCTTTTGTGGTAATTGTGGATGAGGCTCTTTATTTTCTCAGATGGTAAAGCTGTCCATTCTTCTTGGCTGAAAGCCTCCAGTTCCTGTAAATTCCTGGGTTTTCTTGCATGAACTTCACACTTGAATTCTCCCCGAGTGGCTCAATGATATTTAGGTCAGGAGACTGAGATTGCCACTCCAGAACCTTCATTTTGTTCTGCAGTAGCCAAAGACAGGTCGACTTGGCCTTGTGTTTTGGATCGTTGTCATGTTGGAAGTACGTCCCATGTGAAGCTTCTGGTCTGATGAGTGCAAATTTGCCTACAGTATTTGCTGATAACGTGCTGCATTCATCTTTCCTTCAGCTTTGACCAAGTTTTCTGTGCCTTTGTAGCTTACACATCCCCAGCGATCCACCTCCATGCTTTACAGTAGGAATGGTGTTCCTTTTATCGTAGGCCTTGTTGACACCTCTACAAATGAAACATTCATGGTTGTAGCCAAAAAGTTTGATTTTGGTCTCATCACTCCAAATTACCTTGTTCCAGAAGTTTGGAGGTTTGTCTCTGTGCTGTTTGAAGTATTGTAGGCAAGCTACTTTGAGACATTTGTGCAGTAATGGCTTTCTTCTGGCGACTTGACCATGCAGCCCATTTTTCTTCAAGTTCCATCTTATTGTGCATCTTGAAACAACCACACTGCTTGTTTTCAGTGAGTTCTGTATTTCTGCTAATGTTATTTTATTTGCATCCTGAACAATTTTCGTGGCAGTTGTGGCCAAAATATTTGTCGGTCTACCTGATCGTGGTTTGGTTTTTACAGAACCCCTGATTTACCTTTGTTAATCACAGTTTGAACACTGCTGACTGACATTATGAATTCCTTGGATATCCTTTTTGTATTTTTTTCCTGCTTTATACAGTTCAACTATATTTTCCCGTAGATCCGTTGATAATTCTTTTGCTTTCCCCTGACTCACAATCCAGAAATGTCAATGGCTGAATGAAGGATGCAAGAGTCTGTCTGGATCCCAGAAACTCACTCAGCTTTTATGTATACACACTGATTACAAGCAAACAGATCACAGGTGAGGATGTTACTTTTATTAGCCTTTCAAACCCATTTGTGTCAACGTCTGTGAATGTTATCAGGCCAAAATCACCTGGGTATGTGAACTTTTGATAAGGGTCATTTGGATGTTTTTGGTTGTCATTATGATTTATAAAGAGAAAACATAGTGGTTTGACAATAAATGGCTTCACCCAACCACTAACCATGAGTGGAAAAAAACATTTTGTGTTATTATTCATATTCTCTGAAAAAAAGACAAGAAAGCAAAAAATCTGCCGGGGTATTCAAACTTTTGAGCAAAGCTGTGTCTTATCAGAAACATCAACTTCTTTCTCCTCCTGGTGTGATCATTCTTCCTCAATTCACAAGCAAAATCCATATTCAGTGAACACATATTACGGAGATAGGAGATGGCACTTGGTGCTAAAGTTCCTTGGAGAACTCTAATGGTACCTTTACACGGCGCTACCAAAGATAGTAACAGGTAGGTACCGCATGTGCACACGCGCGTTTTCAATGGTTGCTAACGGTACCTGATACTGCACATACACGCCGCCACAAGGTGCTCCACAGAAGGTATTTTCGATCCCGGGAAGTGCCGACGGGTGCCGCAGGTTTCCTTCTGTCAAGCACCTTCCCTGATTTACACGCCGCTACCAAAAGGGAATATGGGCGTACATATTGTGCGCCGTAACTACATAGGCGTGACAGAGTTGTGCATTACGCGGCGCTCGTACGGTGATTGGACAATGCAATAGCTTCATGATTGGCCAGCCAGCGCAGGGAGGCTGGCTAATACATGACGCTATAGAAAATGTGTAGTGACTGGTCATCACGTTAAATATGCCGCCCTGTGCAGGGACAGCCAATGGGTACACAGTAGTCCCCACCAATGATAGCTGATGGGGCGTGGTATACATGACGCTGTGGCACGCCCCAGGGAACTCAAATACCGTACCTGTGCCCCGATTACATGCCGCCACCATAGGGATTATACCTGCTTGTTTTTCAGCACGGCTGAAAGACAGGTATCCACAGAGACAGGAAGGTGCTACCTGAATTACACGCCGCAACCTCGCGGTGTTTTGAAGGTAAAAGTTACAATTGTCTCCGACACCTGCCGGTTTCTACCTTTCGGTAGCGGCGTGTAAAGGTACCATCAATGTTGTTCCAGGAGAACTGTTTCTGTCTCTAGCTTCTCTCTTCTCCTCCATAGAATCTTAAAAGCACTAACTGTCAACTCCTAGCGTAGTAATGTTTGATCTGTCATCAATACATACTATTTTACAGATTTTACTCGGAATTGAGAGTAAAAGATCAGTCCAGGAGGAGATTAAAGCAGATTTTAATGATATGTTACAATTCCAGAGAGTTGCTTCTTTTTACATGAACTATTTGATTTGAGATAAAAATGATTATTCTTTAATTTTTTTAATATAGGTTTTGATTTTTTTTATTTAATAGCGTATATATGTCGATATCTAATTTACTACTCCAATTACTTTGTATTTCTAAAAAAGTGCATTCTTATTTTTTATCTTCTTTCGACATTTTCATCATTTCCTCATTTTCAATTCCACAAGTACATTCTATTTAAAAATGTAAAATAACAAAACAAAACAAAAAAATCTCATTTCTGTTGGTCTTTTATCAATTATTTCACTCACATTCCATGGAGGCAGCCATTCACGTGGACTAAAAATATACTCTAGTCTAGTCTGAATATCATTACGGATCCATAGTTAAGTATCTGAATGATTGGTGCACTTTAATTGCTGCATACAATACCTGAATATTATGCATCCATGAAAACCAGACAATGATTGATTCTTAGATTAGGAAGTAATAAATGCACAGTGTTCTATCTAATTTTTTAATGTTAAAAATATCAACATTAGAATTTACTATACAAAAAAATGGATTTAATTTGTGCGGCTACTTTGGCAATTACTATGTAGGACGCTGTAGGCCTGAATTCTAGACTCTTCCTCATAAGTTGAGTACTTCATTTCATTACGATGGCTGCATGTAAACAGAACACTAATAAGAATATACAATTGGGCTCCTAGTTGTTAAAAACAATATTGCCCTTAAAAGTTCCCCCCCCCCTGAATATTATATTTATAATATTCTTTTATGCTATATAATTGTGAACTGTCACATAGGAAGACCACAGCATGGAGATTTTTATGCTATTTTACATTTTTAATTGTGGACCTTTTCTTACAGGGGTTGAAAATGAGGAAGTTTACATGTTTTGGGAACTGTGAAGCTTAGACAAAGGTAAGGATTGCTATTGTAGAGGTACATGTTCATTGTGGTGTAACTATATATATACCGTGTTGGACTGAAGAGACAAGTGCCCACTGATAAGCTACATACAGATATTACATTACCCTCACCAATTTACTTATGCTTCGATATAATGATAAACTAGTGTGAAGAATATGGGAGATATAATACCCTGCAAATCAACTGTATTATATCAGGTCTGAGATCATAGAACTCCTATGTGTGTAAATCTGAAACAGTACATCTGGGTAAGCAGGTGGTCTAGCTGCTAAGCTTCAATTTTGGAAAAGTCACACCTCCAGCAGCAGATAGCTGGAAGAAGAGATTTCTAGCAGGCTAAGCCGCTGCTCATGAGTCCAGCTTCATATACATTCTTAAAACAGACTGGAGACGTTATTCCATTAAAAGATACGGAATAACCATATATTCTAGCCCTACATCGATTATATTATGGGACTGCGGAGTGAGGCTGTACATGCACCTGAGTCTCAATTCTTCCTACACCCTGGAGGCATATGTAGAACATCTAGTAGAAGCCAAGTAGCAAAAGCCATGTTTGGACTCCAAGAATAAGAGGGACCTGGATGGATCAAATGGCATCAGAACCGCCTCCCTATGACCTTCTGTTGAGAAGTTATGACCCATCATAGGTTTTTTGAGTTTTCAGCCAGCAAACCCAGGGGTGGGAAACTAGGACCAAGCCAAGGACAGGGATGGGCGTGACTGACCAAGGACTTATTTGCCAGTGCCACGCTGTGGTCAGTGTTGTCTTCTGTGGAAATCACGCCATGCATCGTATTGGAAAAAAACGGGAACCACTGGCACCACACACCTCTCATATGGCTGTCAGAGCTAAGACCTATGAAAAAGTATAAATAGGGAGCGCACATAGGGCAATATCGTCTTAATAAATAGTTCAGTCCCACCAATCGGTGTGACTCACCTGCGGTGGTTGTGAGAGCCACATCAAACTGAGAGAGCCTGGTAATGGTCGCTGCAGGAGCCCACTGAAGATAAATGATTTCCACCGAAGAAAAAGCTGGGCTTTACAGTCCGCGCTGACCTCAAGAAACTTCCAGTCCAGTAAATGGTTAATCAGGTTCTGGTTTATTTGCCTAAGCATTTCGTGGCTTTCATCTGCCACTTCATCAGGGCTAACAGCCTGATAGCCCTGATGAAGTGGCAGATTTAAAGCCACGAAATGCTTAGGCAAATAAACCAGAACCTGATTAACCCTTTACTGGACTGGAAGTTTCTTGAGGTCAGCGCGGACTACAAAGTCCAGCTTTTTCTTCAGTGGAAATCACAGAGCTAAGACCTAACATCCAACTGGTAACCGACCTGTGTATCATCTGCTTATACTTTTTGTACTACCACCTGTTCTTTACATAATTGACCATTGTAAATGTCTATCTATTGTGTATATAGTGTTTTTTCTAGTGTGCCCTTAAAGTGATTACTTATACAATTTAATCTTGGGTTGTTCTTCATATTGATTCACAAATCCACATGTTGTGTTCTCGGTTAAACATTACATGCTACCGGGGCTGGTTTCTGGCCTGATATAAGTCTGGTCCATGAACAGGATTATAACTAACAAGGAACTGGAGCAGTTCTACTGGTCTGGCAGGGCTCTTTCACTGGAGCTAGTGAAGGGGGCCTCTCAGCCTGGACAGTGTTATGAGCAAGTGTGGTGCCACCTTGGTTGCGTGGATCACTCTCTCCTTTCCTGTGACTCTCTGTGCCCCTGTGGACAGGAGGTGTCTGTGTAAAAGGGTGCCAAGCTGACATTATGTATCCCCAAGTGGTGCGGAACATCACATTTTGGTGGACGTTTTGAGACTCAATCATGTGACTCTGACATATTAGAGATGTCAGACTGGGGCTGTGAGGTGCAGTTTGTCACAACAAAGAAGTTTGTTGAGTGAATTATGAGAAGCTGCTTTTGTCTGTACATAGTGATCAAATTTATTGAGTCAACCAGTGCTCCTGTGGGGGGCTTAAAGGTTTAGGCCTTGTTTGCACATATCAGCTTTTTTGGTCTTCTCTGCGTTTTTGTAGCTGTTAAAAAAAACGCAGATGCGTTAACGCAGGGTGCAATTGGGTGTACATGCGTTTTTTCACTACACTTGCGTTTTTTCCCCCCAGTCCAAAAACGCTGCATGCAGCGTTTTTTGGGTGCTGTAAAAAAAACGCAGGGGTAATTTCCAAAAACGCATGCATTTTTTTAACATGGGGCCCTATGGGAAACGCATGCGTTAACGCAGGACACATATAGGCACCTGCGTTAACGCATGCGTTTTTAAATGGCTCATTGAGGCACCCTGCGTTAATGCTAGCGTTTTTGCCTGCATTTTTGTTGAAAAAATGACTAAGTCCAAAAACGTTTCTAAAGCCCCTTTCACATCAGCGTTTTTTTTAAATCGCGGCAGATGCGGTGAAAAAAACGCATCTGCCGTGATTAACACATAACCGCGACACTTGCGGCACAGTTGCGGCAAGCCCCATGCAATATCTATGGGGCTTGCGGTAAGGGTGTGGCAGGTGCGGCAAGTGCGGTTTCGGCACTTGCGGCAGGTGAGGCCGCGAAAAAAAACGCTGCTGGCTGCGGTTTTTTTGCGGCCGCACCTGCCGCAAGTGCCGATACCGCACCTGCCGCACCCTTACCGCAAGCCCCATAGACATTTCATGGGGCTTGCCGCAACTGTGCCGCAAGTGCAGCCGTTATGCGGTAATCGCGGCAGATGCGATTTTTTTCACCGCATCTGCCGCGATTTAAAAAAAACGCTGATGTGAAAGGGGCCTAAGCCTTTCAGACACACAAGGGACACTTTTTGGCACTCTTAGAAAAACGCATGTGGTTTTTGGAGTGCTAAAAAAACTCAAATTGTGTGTGAACTAGGCCTTACTCCTACAAAGGGGCCTTCTGAGAAATTTACCAGTTCCACTGTGGGCCAGTCTGAGATTGTATGTAGTCTCAGAGTCATATATGATGCAAGGTGAAAAGTTTTATTGTATATGAACAACAAGCGACCACTGACGCCGTTTCGGTCCACAATTTCGGACCTTTCTCAAAGTGTCGCTGGAATTAAAACAAAATGAACAAGTGTGAACATAAGTGAAAAAAAGTATTTTTGGGTGACTGTACATATATACAAAAATGAAATGCATCATCAGATTCATGACATGTATATTCTTGGTTCGTATTTTCCATAGAGGCAAGCATTCAATTTGAGATCATCATCGTATACCAGAGTACAATCAAAACCAGACTACTAGGAAAAGGTAGTTCAGAGTCAGATCTAGGTAGAAAGGAGTGCTGGAAATGGTACGTACTGATGGATAGTGGTGTCTAGGTCACTCAAAAGATGAAAGTAAATACAGTTATCCATTCAGTTTGGAAGGGCTGTTTAGTGATGGAGTAACCTAGATGAGGAGTTTTTGAAGGGAAAGGTATGATCTAGGGTGTAAGGAAACACTACCCACTTAGGGGTTTTTTTTGTTGTGTTATTATCAGGAGCCCACCTGTGGAAGTTAAAGGCTTTGTTGAATCCGGGGGCACTTAATTGAACCGTCCCACTGGAGTAATGCTGATCCACCTGTGGGGGATATATAGTGTAATATCTACCCTTCTTACACAGAGCTGTGTTGAGTATTTGTATAACATAAAAGAATACCATAAGTTCAGTAGTGGTCCCAGCTTTCACAAGTAAACAGTTTAGGTAGAGAGGCCAATCTAGGTAATGCATACAGTTGTAACCTGAAATAGATAGTAGGGTAAGTAAAGTCACTTATCTGCAGAATCAAAAGATTATGTGCTCCAGGGATCCTTGCCTGACCGTTGTAATTAGCCCTGCGCTCCCGCGCTGCGGCTGAGGTGTGTGTGTTAATGGACGCTATGTGTCCTTTTATCGGGCTCCTGGCGGGGTCACGTGACCGGACGTGTTTGCCGTCACGTGACCCGGATGTGACGTCGGCCGCGCGCATGCGCGGTCGATAGCGACGCTGTTTTCCCTATCAACCGTAACTAGGAAGTTTCCTAGCCACGGCCGAGCGGTGAAACACTGCAGTGTGTGTATTGAATGGTGCGTCATCTCACCCAGCGGGGGTGACAGGTTATAGAGGACAGGATAAATGGGAAAGGAGGCGCATCCAGGGAATGTTAAAAGAGGAAAAGGTAGTCAGGAGTTGATGTAAGGTGCCAAAAAATCTATAACAATATAAATCTAGTATAGTGCATAAATTATCATAACATCCATCACTGATTACAATTAATATTCTGTCATATATCACAATTCCCTTCCGGGAGCCCACCTGTGGAAAAATCTAAAGATGTTAGTAGGAGTCCAAACCTGTTCAGCAACCCCAGGAGGGGAAAAAAAGGGGGATAAGGGGGGGGGGGGGGGGGGAAGGAAAGACAGCATTGGTATGAATTACCATGTCTCTAATTCAGGTTATGCTTACCACTTGTAGTGCCTAGGGATAATATACTAATGAGTGAAGGGACGACTCTCAGTGCACCTGTAAAGTAAAAGAACAATATGGTCATAAAGTACTACCAATCCAGTTCCCTATTCAAACCTCTTGGGGATAAAGTGTCCAAGGTAAATATCCAGAAAGATTCTCGTTCTTTTAGGAGCTTAATGTGATTGCCACCCCGTCGAGGACGGGGTACATGTTCGATTATTTGAAAACGTAATTGTGATACCGTGTGTGCAGCCTCTTTGAAATGGTAGGGGAGAGGAAGCCAGGTTTTATTGCATCTGATCGTGGATTTATGGCTAGATATGCGGTCCTTGATGGCCTGTGTGGTTTCTCCCACGTAAAGTAGGCCACAGGGGCATTTGACGATGTAAACTACAAATTTGGTATCACAGGTATAATGGTCTTTTATACGGTATGATTTACCCGTTCTCGGATGGGTGACCTCACTGCTCTTGATCACGTTGGAGCAACAAGCACAGTTGAGACAGGGAAAAGTCCCTGTTCTTTTGGGTTGTATCAGTGTTTGTGTAGGGGGCTTAGTGGGCCCTATGTCCGCCCTTACTAGATCATCTCTGATATTTTTCGGTCTTTGCATGCACATGAGAGGTGATTCTTTAAATGTACTGACCGTAGGATAGGCCTTCTGTAAAAGGGGCCAATGTTTCCTGATGATGTTCTGAACTCTGTGCATTGTGGGATGAAAATGGTGAACAAAAGGGAGTCTATCAGTTTTGATGGTAAGGGGTGTACTGGGTGTCTCTGTGGTTGCTCGTGTCAGTTCCTTTTGAAGAAGTTTATCTGGATAGTTCCTAGCTCGAAATTTATCCGACATCTCTGTCAATCGTGTCATCCGAATTTCTTGATTAGACACTATGCGGTTGACTCGTTTGAACTGAGAGCGCGGTAAGCTGTCTTTAGTTGATCTCGGATGGCAACTATCATATAGTAAAAGGCCATTGCAATCTGTCGGTTTGGAGTATAGATCAGTATGTAGGGTACCGTCAGGGTCTCGGATTACTCTTGTGTCAAGAAAGGTTATCTCTTCTTTGTCTGAGTGTATGGTGAATTTGAGTTCCATTCTGATGTTGTTGATAGTGTTGAAGAATACATCTAAGCTGTCTTGTGAGCCATCCCAAATACAAAAAATATCATCAATGTATCTGTACCAGCAGCGGGCATGTTGCTGGAAGAGATCATTGGTATAGATATGTGATTTTTCAAAGAGATCCATGTAAATATTCGCATAAGCAGGCGCCACATTCGCCCCCATAGCGGTCCCGCATATCTGTACATAGAAGTCATCGCCATTTAGGAAAAAGTTCTCTCTAAGCACTATGTTGAGTAGTTCTAGGCAAAGATTTGTCTGATGTTGGTTGTAATTTGAATTTTCAAGGGTTAGTCTGACTGCCTCTATGCCTTTAGTATGTTCAATGGATGTATACAGGCTATTGACATCAAGAGTTGTCAGTATGCAGTTGGGAGATGTGGCGTCCATGGTTTTGATCTTATGCAAAAAGTCTCCTGTGTCTAGGATGTATGATCTGGTATTTTTGGTAAATGGGGTCAAGATCTTCTCCAAATATATGGAGAGTGGATTGAGAATGGACTCTGTTGCTGCTACAATGGGTCTGCCGGGAGGGTTTGTTAGGTCCTTATGTATCTTGGGTAAGATGTAGAAAACAGGGGTAATAGGGTGGTCATTGATCAAGAAGTCTTGGGTTTTTGTGTCAATAGTTTTATTGTCTACGTAGTGTTGAAGAGTGTCTCTGATCTTTCTTTTGATTGTGAATGTGGGATCAGTCTGTACGCGGCGGTATGTAGTTGTGTCAGACAATTGTCGTTGAACCTCAGCTTTGTATTGGTGTCTGTTCATAACCACTATGGCTCCTCCCTTGTCCGCAGGTTTGATTATGATATGTTGGTTATTTTTAAGGCTCTCAATGGCCCTTCTATCGTTGTATGAATAATTATTGCGAACCGGGAGGAGTCCTAGTTTTTGTTCCAACAACAGGCCTTTAATATCCCTTTCCACAATATCAATAAAGGTCTCTACCCCGTGGTATTTGTTGGGGGGATTAAAACTACTGGGTATGCGTAGACCCAAGGTCTGTATGGATAGAGGATTAGAGAATTGGGGATTGTCTTGGGTACCAGTTGGTGGTCTCCAAGTTAGGCCATCCTGTATCCCTGTGTTAAAATGTGTTTTAAGTCTAATGGACCTATAGAACCTATGTAGGTCCTTTTCTAGTTGAAAGGCATCCCATTTGGGAGTTGGACAAAAGGAGAGTCCCCTATTCAGGACCGAGAGTTCTGTGGGGGAGAGTGAATAGTCTGAGATGTTGATGACTAGGTTCGGACTCCTACCTGTGAGCGTAGCAGCATTCCTGTCGGACCTCCTCCTCCGCGACCTCCTGGTGGGACCGCGCCTGGGTTGCCTCCTCCCAAAAAATCGTTCGGGGGATGGGTTGGTATAGAATCTCCTGAGCCGCCAGAGTCGCTCCCGGTGCTGGGTGTACGCTCTCCTCGTGGTTTCCCACTTGGTTTCCCGCCTTTGGGCCATGGTTTCTTGGGGCGAATCTCGTCCCAACGGTAGACCTTGTTGGTCAGGTAGTCCTCAGTGTCTCTCTGGTACTTCTGTCTTTTCCTCTCTTGGAGAGTCTTAGTGTGGGTAGCAAGAGCCGTATTCACTTTGGATTCTAGGTTCTTCAGTTCAGTGCTGTTCAGTGTTGCCCTCAGTTGGTTGTCTATCGTTATGATTTTTTCTTTTGTCTCTCTGATGGACTCCTGCAAATATTCAATGGTCAGGAGCATCAGGTCGAAAGAGCATTTATTTAGTATTTGTTGGTATGTTTGGCAATACTTTTCATTATCCGAATATAGTGTTGGTCGCAAGTTGCTACGGAGACCTCTTGGTATTTTCCCTTGTCTATGGTACTCCCCGAGTGTTGCACAGTGAAGTTCATAGGATATCAGCTTTTTTCTTTCTTTTTCCCAGTCACGGGTCTTGATGTCTCTAGATGGTATATGCAGGAAGTCATGTGGTGTGTCTATCCTGGAAAGGATGGAAGTGCCAGCCTCCTCATTATATGCGAAAGTAGTGGATGTCATCTGGTGATGGTGGTGCAGCAGCCAAAAGAAACGTCGTAAGAGCTTGTGTGAATGGCGTGCACTCAAATAGGGAGTTGTTGAGGTGCAAGTGAAAGGATTGATAGAACCCGTACTTCAGAAATGCGAAATATCACTGCACTCTCAGAGTCATATATGATGCAAGGTGAAAAGTTTTATTGTATATGAACAACAAGCGACCACTGACGCCGTTTCGGTCCACAATTTCGGACCTTTCTCAAAGTGTCGCTGGAATTAAAACAAAATGAACAAGTGTGAACATAAGTGAAAAAAAGTATTTTTGGGTGACTGTACATATATACAAAAATGAAATGCATCATCAGATTCATGACATGTATATTCTTGGTTCGTATTTTCCATAGAGGCAAGCATTCAATTTGAGATCATCATCGTATACCAGAGTACAATCAAAACCAGACTACTAGGAAAAGGTAGTTCAGAGTCAGATCTAGGTAGAAAGGAGTGCTGGAAATGGTACGTACTGATGGATAGTGGTGTCTAGGTCACTCAAAAGATGAAAGTAAATACAGTTATCCATTCAGTTTGGAAGGGCTGTTTAGTGATGGAGTAACCTAGATGAGGAGTTTTTGAAGGGAAAGGTATGATCTAGGGTGTAAGGAAACACTACCCACTTAGGGGTTTTTTTTGTTGTGTTATTATCAGGAGCCCACCTGTGGAAGTTAAAGGCTTTGTTGAATCCGGGGGCACTTAATTGAACCGTCCCACTGGAGTAATGCTGATCCACCTGTGGGGGATATATAGTGTAATATCTACCCTTCTTACACAGAGCTGTGTTGAGTATTTGTATAACATAAAAGAATACCATAAGTTCAGTAGTGGTCCCAGCTTTCACAAGTAAACAGTTTAGGTAGAGAGGCCAATCTAGGTAATGCATACAGTTGTAACCTGAAATAGATAGTAGGGTAAGTAAAGTCACTTATCTGCAGAATCAAAAGATTATGTGCTCCAGGGATCCTTGCCTGACCGTTGTAATTAGCCCTGCGCTCCCGCGCTGCGGCTGAGGTGTGTGTGTTAATGGACGCTATGTGTCCTTTTATCGGGCTCCTGGCGGGGTCACGTGACCGGACGTGTTTGCCGTCACGTGACCCGGATGTGACGTCGGCCGCGCGCATGCGCGGTCGATAGCGACGCTGTTTTCCCTATCAACCGTAACTAGGAAGTTTCCTAGCCACGGCCGAGCGGTGAAACACTGCAGTGTGTGTATTGAATGGTGCGTCATCTCACCCCCTGTCACCCCCGCTGGGTGAGATGACGCACCATTCAATACACACACTGCAGTGTTTCACCGCTCGGCCGTGGCTAGGAAACTTCCTAGTTACGGTTGATAGGGAAAACAGCGTCGCTATCGACCGCGCATGCGCGCGGCCGACGTCACATCCGGGTCACGTGACGGCAAACACGTCCGGTCACGTGACCCCGCCAGGAGCCCGATAAAAGGACACATAGCGTCCATTAACACACACACCTCAGCCGCAGCGCGGGAGCGCAGGGCTAATTACAACGGTCAGGCAAGGATCCCTGGAGCACATAATCTTTTGATTCTGCAGATAAGTGACTTTACTTACCCTACTATCTATTTCAGGTTACAACTGTATGCATTACCTAGATTGGCCTCTCTACCTAAACTGTTTACTTGTGAAAGCTGGGACCACTACTGAACTTATGGTATTCTTTTATGTTATACAAATACTCAACACAGCTCTGTGTAAGAAGGGTAGATATTACACTATATATCCCCCACAGGTGGATCAGCATTACTCCAGTGGGACGGTTCAATTAAGTGCCCCCGGATTCAACAAAGCCTTTAACTTCCACAGGTGGGCTCCTGATAATAACACAACAAAAAAAACCCCTAAGTGGGTAGTGTTTCCTTACACCCTAGATCATACCTTTCCCTTCAAAAACTCCTCATCTAGGTTACTCCATCACTAAACAGCCCTTCCAAACTGAATGGATAACTGTATTTACTTTCATCTTTTGAGTGACCTAGACACCACTATCCATCAGTACGTACCATTTCCAGCACTCCTTTCTACCTAGATCTGACTCTGAACTACCTTTTCCTAGTAGTCTGGTTTTGATTGTACTCTGGTATACGATGATGATCTCAAATTGAATGCTTGCCTCTATGGAAAATACGAACCAAGAATATACATGTCATGAATCTGATGATGCATTTCATTTTTGTATATATGTACAGTCACCCAAAAATACTTTTTTTCACTTATGTTCACACTTGTTCATTTTGTTTTAATTCCAGCGACACTTTGAGAAAGGTCCGAAATTGTGGACCGAAACGGCGTCAGTGGTCGCTTGTTGTTCATATACAATAAAACTTTTCACCTTGCATCATATATGACTCTGAGAGTGCAGTGATATTTCGCATTTCTGAAGTACGGGTTCTATCAATCCTTTCACTTGCACCTCAACAACTCCCTATTTGAGTGCACGCCATTCACACAAGCTCTTACGACGTTTCTTTTGGCTGCTGCACCACCATCACCAGATGACATCCACTACTTTCGCATATAATGAGGAGGCTGGCACTTCCATCCTTTCCAGGATAGACACACCACATGACTTCCTGCATATACCATCTAGAGACATCAAGACCCGTGACTGGGAAAAAGAAAGAAAAAAGCTGATATCCTATGAACTTCACTGTGCAACACTCGGGGAGTACCATAGACAAGGGAAAATACCAAGAGGTCTCCGTAGCAACTTGCGACCAACACTATATTCGGATAATGAAAAGTATTGCCAAACATACCAACAAATACTAAATAAATGCTCTTTCGACCTGATGCTCCTGACCATTGAATATTTGCAGGAGTCCATCAGAGAGACAAAAGAAAAAATCATAACGATAGACAACCAACTGAGGGCAACACTGAACAGCACTGAACTGAAGAACCTAGAATCCAAAGTGAATACGGCTCTTGCTACCCACACTAAGACTCTCCAAGAGAGGAAAAGACAGAAGTACCAGAGAGACACTGAGGACTACCTGACCAACAAGGTCTACCGTTGGGACGAGATTCGCCCCAAGAAACCATGGCCCAAAGGCGGGAAACCAAGTGGGAAACCACGAGGAGAGCGTACACCCAGCACCGGGAGCGACTCTGGCGGCTCAGGAGATTCTATACCAACCCATCCCCCGAACGATTTTTTGGGAGGAGGCAACCCAGGCGCGGTCCCACCAGGAGGTCGCGGAGGAGGAGGTCCGACAGGAATGCTGCTACGCTCACAGGTAGGAGTCCGAACCTAGTCATCAACATCTCAGACTATTCACTCTCCCCCACAGAACTCTCGGTCCTGAATAGGGGACTCTCCTTTTGTCCAACTCCCAAATGGGATGCCTTTCAACTAGAAAAGGACCTACATAGGTTCTATAGGTCCATTAGACTTAAAACACATTTTAACACAGGGATACAGGATGGCCTAACTTGGAGACCACCAACTGGTACCCAAGACAATCCCCAATTCTCTAATCCTCTATCCATACAGACCTTGGGTCTACGCATACCCAGTAGTTTTAATCCCCCCAACAAATACCACGGGGTAGAGACCTTTATTGATATTGTGGAAAGGGATATTAAAGGCCTGTTGTTGGAACAAAAACTAGGACTCCTCCCGGTTCGCAATAATTATTCATACAACGATAGAAGGGCCATTGAGAGCCTTAAAAATAACCAACATATCATAATCAAACCTGCGGACAAGGGAGGAGCCATAGTGGTTATGAACAGACACCAATACAAAGCTGAGGTTCAACGACAATTGTCTGACACAACTACATACCGCCGCGTACAGACTGATCCCACATTCACAATCAAAAGAAAGATCAGAGACACTCTTCAACACTACGTAGACAATAAAACTATTGACACAAAAACCCAAGACTTCTTGATCAATGACCACCCTATTACCCCTGTTTTCTACATCTTACCCAAGATACATAAGGACCTAACAAACCCTCCCGGCAGACCCATTGTAGCAGCAACAGAGTCCATTCTCAATCCACTCTCCATATATTTGGAGAAGATCTTGACCCCATTTACCAAAAATACCAGATCATACATCCTAGACACAGGAGACTTTTTGCATAAGATCAAAACCATGGACGCCACATCTCCCAACTGCATACTGACAACTCTTGATGTCAATAGCCTGTATACATCCATTGAACATACTAAAGGCATAGAGGCAGTCAGACTAACCCTTGAAAATTCAAATTACAACCAACATCAGACAAATCTTTGCCTAGAACTACTCAACATAGTGCTTAGAGAGAACTTTTTCCTAAATGGCGATGACTTCTATGTACAGATATGCGGGACCGCTATGGGGGCGAATGTGGCGCCTGCTTATGCGAATATTTACATGGATCTCTTTGAAAAATCACATATCTATACCAATGATCTCTTCCAGCAACATGCCCGCTGCTGGTACAGATACATTGATGATATTTTTTGTATTTGGGATGGCTCACAAGACAGCTTAGATGTATTCTTCAACACTATCAACAACATCAGAATGGAACTCAAATTCACCATACACTCAGACAAAGAAGAGATAACCTTTCTTGACACAAGAGTAATCCGAGACCCTGACGGTACCCTACATACTGATCTATACTCCAAACCGACAGATTGCAATGGCCTTTTACTATATGATAGTTGCCATCCGAGATCAACTAAAGACAGCTTACCGCGCTCTCATTCAAACGAGTCAACCGCATAGTGTCTAATCAAGAAATTCGGATGACACGATTGACAGAGATGTCGGATAAATTTCGAGCTAGGAACTATCCAGATAAACTTCTTCAAAAGGAACTGACACGAGCAACCACAGAGACACCCAGTACACCCCTTACCATCAAAACTGATAGACTCCCTTTTGTTCACCATTTTCATCCCACAATGCACAGAGTTCAGAACATCATCAGGAAACATTGGCCCCTTTTACAGAAGGCCTATCCTACGGTCAGTACATTTAAAGAATCACCTCTCATGTGCATGCAAAGACCGAAAAATATCAGAGATGATCTAGTAAGGGCGGACATAGGGCCCACTAAGCCCCCTACACAAACACTGATACAACCCAAAAGAACAGGGACTTTTCCCTGTCTCAACTGTGCTTGTTGCTCCAACGTGATCAAGAGCAGTGAGGTCACCCATCCGAGAACGGGTAAATCATACCGTATAAAAGACCATTATACCTGTGATACCAAATTTGTAGTTTACATCGTCAAATGCCCCTGTGGCCTACTTTACGTGGGAGAAACCACACAGGCCATCAAGGACCGCATATCTAGCCATAAATCCACGATCAGATGCAATAAAACCTGGCTTCCTCTCCCCTACCATTTCAAAGAGGCTGCACACACGGTATCACAATTACGTTTTCAAATAATCGAACATGTACCCCGTCCTCGACGGGGTGGCAATCACATTAAGCTCCTAAAAGAACGAGAATCTTTCTGGATATTTACCTTGGACACTTTATCCCCAAGAGGTTTGAATAGGGAACTGGATTGGTAGTACTTTATGACCATATTGTTCTTTTACTTTACAGGTGCACTGAGAGTCGTCCCTTCACTCATTAGTATATTATCCCTAGGCACTACAAGTGGTAAGCATAACCTGAATTAGAGACATGGTAATTCATACCAATGCTGTCTTTCCTTCCCCCCCCCCCCCCCCCCCTATCCCCCTTTTTTTCCCCTCCTGGGGTTGCTGAACAGGTTTGGACTCCTACTAACATCTTTAGATTTTTCCACAGGTGGGCTCCCGGAAGGGAATTGTGATATATGACAGAATATTAATTGTAATCAGTGATGGATGTTATGATAATTTATGCACTATACTAGATTTATATTGTTATAGATTTTTTGGCACCTTACATCAACTCCTGACTACCTTTTCCTCTTTTAACATTCCCTGGATGCGCCTCCTTTCCCATTTATCCTGTCCTCTATAACCTGTCACCCCCGCTGGGTGAGATGACGCACCATTCAATACACACACTGCAGTGTTTCACCGCTCGGCCGTGGCTAGGAAACTTCCTAGTTACGGTTGATAGGGAAAACAGCGTCGCTATCGACCGCGCATGCGCGCGGCCGACGTCACATCCGGGTCACGTGACGGCAAACACGTCCGGTCACGTGACCCCGCCAGGAGCCCGATAAAAGGACACATAGCGTCCATTAACACACACACCTCAGCCGCAGCGCGGGAGCGCAGGGCTAATTACAACGGTCAGGCAAGGATCCCTGGAGCACATAATCTTTTGATTCTGCAGATAAGTGACTTTACTTACCCTACTATCTATTTCAGGTTACAACTGTATGCATTACCTAGATTGGCCTCTCTACCTAAACTGTTTACTTGTGAAAGCTGGGACCACTACTGAACTTATGGTATTCTTTTATGTTATACAAATACTCAACACAGCTCTGTGTAAGAAGGGTAGATATTACACTATATATCCCCCACAGGTGGATCAGCATTACTCCAGTGGGACGGTTCAATTAAGTGCCCCGGATTCAACAAAGCCTTTAACTTCCACAGGTGGGCTCCTGATAATAACACAACAAAAAAAACCCCTAAGTGGGTAGTGTTTCCTTACACCCTAGATCATACCTTTCCCTTCAAAAACTCCTCATCTAGGTTACTCCATCACTAAACAGCCCTTCCAAACTGAATGGATAACTGTATTTACTTTCATCTTTTGAGTGACCTAGACACCACTATCCATCAGTACGTACCATTTCCAGCACTCCTTTCTACCTAGATCTGACTCTGAACTACCTTTTCCTAGTAGTCTGGTTTTGATTGTACTCTGGTATACGATGATGATCTCAAATTGAATGCTTGCCTCTATGGAAAATACGAACCAAGAATATACATGTCATGAATCTGATGATGCATTTCATTTTTGTATATATGTACAGTCACCCAAAAATACTTTTTTTCACTTATGTTCACACTTGTTCATTTTGTTTTAATTCCAGCGACACTTTGAGAAAGGTCCGAAATTGTGGACCGAAACGGCGTCAGTGGTCGCTTGTTGTTCATATACAATAAAACTTTTCACCTTGCATCATATATGACTCTGAGAGTGCAGTGATATTTCGCATTTCTGAAGTACGGGTTCTATCAATCCTTTCACTTGCACCTCAACAACTCCCTATTTGAGTGCACGCCATTCACACAAGCTCTTGAGATTGTATGTAGACATACTTCAGCATTCCATCAGAGCCACAGGTGTCATTGGAGATCACTATATTGTAGGACTGAAGTGAATGGGACAATACTCCCATACCCAGCACTGCTGCTATTATGCAAATGCCACAAATATACAGAGTAATGTAAACACCCAGCAAAGTCTACTATGTAGTTTTGGCCATTAAATTGTTTTCAGTTTTAGTTATTTAAAAATAGAAATAATTGTTTCCCCCTTTTGCAGTGACTACAAGACGTTTAAGAGATCGAGAAATGCTGAAACGGAAGAAAGAAGAGGCGCAAGCAAAAGACACTTATCAGTGGGTTTTTGGGTAAATTTTGAGGGGAAAAGTTTGGTACTTAATTCTATGGAAGTATTTAGAAGATTAGGTAATACATACAATTAGATGGACAAAGAAATTAATAGTGGACAAAGCTCAATAGTTAAAATTAGATATCGTAGTAAAAAAAATGCTTTTCTTTAATACTTTTCTATAGTAGTGAAGAGATTGCATAGGTAGTTGTCTCATCTCAGCATCCCCTGTTAGATTAAAGCAATCACAGATAAGATTAGTCCAAGAGGACAGTCTGATCTATCCATTTGACTATATATGATTTAACAGGTGACTGGCTGCAATTCCTATTACACTCAGCGCCTCCCAGCTCTCCTCAGCGCTGGCGAGGCTGTAATGGGTCTGTAATGACGCGAATCGCGTCATTTCCGGCATCGGGTGACGTCAGTACACCCACGCCATGCGCAATGCGGTGCTTGAAGCCTACAGAGCGGCACGGGTGTACTGACGTGACCCACTGCCGGAAATGACGCGATTCGCTTCATTACAGCCCCATTACAGCCTCGCCAGTGCTGAGGAGAGCTGGGAGGCGCTGAGTGTAATAGGAATTGCAGATCACGCCTATTAAGGCGTGTTATTATGACGACATGGGCCCGCGTGGGTGACTAAAGAATATAGCCACTGCTCATTATAATCACTAATGAGTAAGTGATATAACGTTTTTCTATACTTTCACTGGATGCTTTTATGACCAAAAAGGAGTGTGGGATTACTGATGGGAGGCTGCAGGGACATGTTTTAATAGCTTAGGAGGCGTTTTGGAGGTGACAGGATACCTTTAAACTCGAATCTGAGTTTAATCAGAGTGTTAGCTTAGTGTGATCAAATGAGAGAATTGTAACACACTCTGAGGGGAAGTTGGAAAACAAAATTTCTCCAATCTGTGAATTTGCGGAAATCAGATGACATCAGAGTGCAGTCTGATGATTTACACGCACCAATAAAATTGAAAGGGTGCATGCCGTCACATTTGTTCTGCCACTTGCAGCATGCTATGATTTTTTCATACTGAATCGGCATGACAAAAAAAGCGCTGATCAGCACTGTCCCAGAAAGTAACATCGAAACAAGTGATATCCAAAAAAATCAGATAGCACTCAGCCGTGTTATATACTCATGTGAATGTAGCTTTAGGTAATCAAACTCAAGATGACCTTCTGCAGTGTGTACTTAACTCTTTGGGCCTGTGTAGTAATTTTTTCTGTGTTGTATATTCGGTAATACTGCTAGTGTGTCATAAATAAATGTTCCCACCTCAATAAAAATATAAAGTGTTATACCGTTATACCTGCTCCCATTTTTATAGGTCAGTTCCTAAAACTTAATTTACAGTACATTGTCTAAGACTAGATAAAGTAGTACCTAGAGATGAGCTGATCAGGCAAAATTCCAATTTGCTGTTTGAGTGGATTTTTCCAGGAAATTTGATTCATAGAGAAGTTTCCTATTATGCTCTGAGCTCCCACCATATACCATAATAAAGGTAATATGTAAAAAAAATAAAAAAACTTATTCTCATCTTACTGGTCACTTTTGGCCCATCCACTTCTCACAGTCATCAAACCGGTCCTTGCCGCATCTTTTTATCATCACTACAAGCACTGAAATCCCTAGGCCCTGGGAGTATAATTATTTTTATTGACTTTTTAAAGGCCCTTTACAGCCATCAGCCGCTATTTTGCTGAATCCGTGCAGAGGTGAATTACAAAATCCACATTTTAGTGAATGCGGATATTTAGGATATTCAAATCGAATTCATTTTCACTTGAATATATTCAGTCTCTACCCTGTTTCCCAAAAAATAAGAGTGTCTTATATTAATTTTTGGTCCCACGGATGTGCTACGTCATATTTTCAGGGGTTGTGTTATTTCAGCCCCCATCATCCCCTTGCAACCCCCAATGTCATATGGTATCCCTATCATCCCTTTGAAGCCTCCAATGTCATTTGGTATCCCCATCATCCACTTGCAGCCCCTATCATCCCCTTGCAGCCCCCAATACAGTATCCCCATCATCCCTTTTGCAGCCCACATCATCCCCTTGCAGCCTTCAATACTGTATGGTATCCCCATCATCCCCTTGCAGCCCCCATCATCCCCTTGCAGCTCACCAATACCGTTTGGTATCCCCATCATCCTATTCCATCCCTCATCATCAACTTGGAGCCCCCAATAGGGTATCCCCATCATCCCCTTGCAACCTCCATCATCATCTTGCAGCCCCAATACGATATCCCCATCAACTCTTGCAGCCCCATTATCCCCTTGCAGTCCCCAATACCATATCCCCATCATGCCCTTGCAGCCCCCAATACCATATCCCTATCCTCTCCTTGCAGCCCCTATCATTATCTTGCAGCCCCCAATAGTGTACGGTATCCCCATCATCCCCTTGCAGCCCCAATACGGTAACCCTATCATCTCCTTGTAGCCCCATCATCCCCTTGCAGCCCCCAATACCATACAGTATCCCCATCATCCTCTTGCAACCCCCATCACCCCCTTACAGCCCCTATACCATATCCCCATCATCCTCTTGCAGCTCCCATCATCCCCTTGCAACCCCGAAATACTGCATGGTATCTCCATCATCCCCTTGCAGCCCCCAATGCGATATCCCCATCAACCCCTTGTAGCCCCATCATCCTCTTGCAGCACCCAATACCATACAGTATCCCCATCATCCTCTTGCAGCCCCCATCATCCCCTTGCAGCCCCCTATACCATATCCCCATCATCCCCTTGCAGCCCCCTTCATCCCCTTGCAGCCCCTGATATGGTATCCCCATCATCCACTTGCAGCCCTCATCATTGTCTTGCAACCCCGATATCTCCATTACGGTGCCTGCATAAAAAACCTACACACACAGACATACACACACACCCTTTCTTACTGGTCCACCGCGCTCAGCGCTGTACGGTATTCCGGGCGCTGCTCTGAGCTCTCTGCCATAGCAGCTGTAGATTTAAACCATTCAGAGGCCAGAAGCTGCCGGCCAATCCGACGACAGCAGCCGCCAGTCAGTCAGAGGCTTGCCAACTAGCTGCTGGCCTCTGATTGACCAGTGGCTTAATGTAATCTATGGCAGCTGAAGCAGAGAGCAGAGAGCAGGGTCAGAATAAATACAGTGGGTGGCACCAGACAACAGTGGCAACAGGATTCAAACAGGAGTCAAAGCTGCATGCCCTGGTCCTCTGGCATGCTTGCCTACAAAAAATTGGTATGTGTTACTTTCAGGGGGAGCCTTATATTCAGCAGTGTAGAAAACCCCCCCTGGCATGTCTCATTTTTGGAGGGTGTCTTATTATTTTCGGGGAAACACGCGGTAGTAGTAACCATAACATGAATTTCATTACAGTTTATTGAGATATTCTTGTAAAAAGTTTAAAATAAAAAAAAATGTATACCTAATTTTCAATTATTAGAGAGCAGACTATCAGCAAACGTCAAAGGAAAACCAAAGCAGCTGGTCGTGGAAGAAGGAAGCAAGTCAAGGAACCTGAGCCAGAAATACAACCTGAACCTGAACCAGAACCAGAACTTGAGCCTGAA
Organism: Allobates femoralis; assembly: GCA_033576535.1. NCBI lineage: Eukaryota > Metazoa > Chordata > Amphibia > Anura > Aromobatidae > Allobates > Allobates femoralis. The sequence goes on from JARQOC010000003.1 coordinate 464,242,977, forward strand.
CCTGAACTAGAACCTGAACCTGAACCAGAACTTGAACAAGAACCAGTCCATGAACTCCAACATGATCCAGGACAAGAAGAGCATCACTGTGAAATAGAGGCAGAAAAAAAATTTGAGTTCCTGTCCGATGTTCCACATGAGCACATTGAACATGTGCAAGAACAAGAAACTCTGCTGCACCATGAAGATTCAGTGCCATCTGTGCCTGAAGTAGATACTGCTGATGTTACTCTTCTCATACATGAAGATGTTGATGGACATTTACCACATGAGACTTCCTCTTTGCTAAAAGGTATTACTTTTTTGATTAAAATCCCCCCAAAATTATAATTAATATTATTTAAAAATTATAAGCAAGAATCATACACAGTAGTATATCTTTCAGCAGCCAATATTGATCATATCTTTGATCCACATGCATATTACACAATTCAATTAGTAAGTATTTTCCCTCGTCCTTCTCATATATAACCACTTTGATTTGATACTCTATCATACAGCTTCAATTTCATATACACAAAATATATTATTATTATTATTATTATTATTATTATTATCGTTATAATTGTTATGAGATGTACTGTATTTTTCGGAATATAAGACGCACCCAAATTTTAGAGGAGGAAAATAGAGGAAAAATAAATTAAGCAAAAAATGTGGTTATAATGCAGTGTTATGGGGGGATGTGCTGCTAACACTTATAAGGGTAATGTCCCCATCCTGGGCCCCTTCCAGGTAATAAATGTGTGGCACCCCAGGGTTCAAGTGCCACAGTGTCATTATTGCCCACCCCGGGTGGTAGTGTCACGCTTGAAAGCAACAGAGGGGCTTCACACCAGGCAAAACTCAAAACACACAACACCTTCTGCCTCCAGGCCTGAAGGGGAAAACCAAGACCCATGTTCAGGGTGAGCTCCCCTATAAATTCTGGTCTGGAGCGGAGTTAGTGAGTTCAGTTCCTAGGAGGACTGAGGAAGACACCCTGTGGACTGGGTGCAGTGCTAAGCTCGTCCCAAGGTAGCTAAGCCTAGCTTGAGGGACCCAAGGCAGGGGTCTGAGGGAGTGGAGAGGAGCCCAGGGAGTGGAGGAGTGTCATGCTCACCCCGGAGGAACAGTGCCAAGGACGGACACTAGAGTTCAAGGCTGTGCAGGGCCTAACGACCCAGCAGCCAATACTGGATGGTGGAGGATTCCAAGTCCCCCAGCCACACTGTGCTCGGAGGCAAAGCAGCGTAAAGAGCCCAGGAACAGCTGCCCGAGATGTGGGGCTAGAAAAGGACTCGAGTTGCCTGCCATACCGGCACGAAGCAGGTGAGAGAGAGGGCCAGCAGCTCAGCTTAAGCAGAAGAAGAGACCCGTTACAAAGCACAGAAGAGAGGTCTCAGAACTTGCTGGGTGAGGAGAACCCCAAGCTGCTCTCAGGACTCAGCTTAGTAACACCAGTCGGATTACAGTGCACCAGTAAAAGAACTGAGAAACCAACAAACCGTGAGTTTGTCTGTTGCTTTTTGCCTGCCATCCTGCACCCTACACCCTTACTACATCCATTGCCCTGGGGATCTGCTCCACCCGTGGGGAGCCGCTCCATTCCAGCTGCCCATCAATCATCCCCAGAGGTTCTGCAGCAGTGAGTGGCCACTAATAGCCACAAACCACAGGTGGTGTCACAAATAACTAGCTCCTTCATTACCCCCTGTCCTATGAAACCCAGAAAACCCTTGACAGCTGCACCCAGGGTCAGAGAGCCGGGTCTCAACCCCTGTGACTCCACGGGACTGTACCATAGCCCGGTACCGAGTACCCCACAGCCCTGGGGCCCCGCATTTGGCCCCCATCCTTGTATATAATCCCCATCCTGCATATGGCTTCAATTCTGATATATAGCCCCCCATCTGGAATATGGCCCACCATTCTGGTATATAGCATCCCTCATCCTGGATATGGCTACGCATCCTGGGATACAGCCCCCATCCTGGGATATAGCCCTCTATCCTGGGATATAGCACCCCCATCATGGATATAGCCCCCCATCCTGGATATAGCCCGCCATCCTGGTATACAGCTTCCCATCCTGGATATGGCCCCCATCCTGGATATGGCTCCCCATCCTGGGATATAGCCCCCCATCCTGGATATGGAGATATGGCCCCATATCCTCGTATATAGCCCCCTATCCTGGATATGGCTCCCCATCCTGGGATATAGCCCCCCATCCTGGATATGGAGATATGGCCCCACATCCTCGTATATAGCCCCCTATCCTGGATATGGCTCCCCATCCTGGGATATAGCCCCTCATCCTGGATATGGCCCCCCATCCTGGGATAGAGCCCCCATATACTGGTATATAGCCCCCACCATCCAGATATATTACCCCCCATCCAGGATATGCCCCTCTATTGTGGTACATAGCCCTCTCATACTGAATGTGCCCACCTCATCCTGAATATATCCCCCCATGCTGCTCACAAGAAAATAACAAACAATATAACTCACTCTCTGGCTCTTCCCTCTATCTCTGCCTGCTTGTAGCACTAGCGTTCTGAGTCCTCCTGCTCTATGAGCAGGACTCTCATAGTGCAGCTTCAGCACTGAGGTGATGGACAGCAGGATGCTTTGCATATTTAATGAGCGGGAGCATGTGACCTCCCGCTGCCTCAGCAGCACCCCTGCAGCCTCCTCCCAGCCTGCTCCAGAGCTGCAGCTCCACCAGCACAACCCCACAGCCACACAGTCCATATATTCGGACTATAAGACACAGTCCCCACTCTCCCCCAACATTTTGGGGATAAAAAGTGTCTTAGAGTCCGAAAAATATGGTATATAAATTTGAAGAGGTATAATTTTGAAGTCGCTGGTATGGAGTTTAAGAAATATAAAACATTCTGCAGGGTAAAAATGCTTTTAGAAAAAGGAGTGCTTATAGTTAATTTTAATTAACAAATTGCAAAGTGACGGAGCAAGAGAATAGTCTAAATTAAGTCAACATTTGGCTCCCATGTGGACTCTGACTGCAATATAAGCTAATAGTTGAGCCTAAGTAGCCTTGCTTGCACCTTCAGAGTCTAAAATCACACTAAGCAGGTTCCTATCACATATTCAGTTGATAAGGAAGTCTAAAGGTACCGTTACACGAGGCAACATCTCTGGCAACATTGCCCAAAAGTGACATAGGCATCGCTGTTGCCGTTGAAATTGCTAGTGCGTTGCAACGTGTGACAGGGCGATTCAACGGCGATAAGTTGCTTGAGCGGAGTTGCCAGGTTTATGAACGTGTTCTGAAACCTGGCGATGTTGCTCAGGTGATCTGCTAGAATCGCTCTGTGTGACACCGCAATAGCGATGTTGAAAGCATCTTCCTCTATTCACTACATTGATAAGGATCGCTCGCTGGGTTTTGCACAAAACCCAACATCCTAGTTGCGTTGCCTACGATATCTCTGCGTGTGACATCTCCAAGGCACTCTTGGAAAAGTGGCAAAAACGTGCCTGCTCCCGTGAAGTTGCCTCGTGTAACGGTACCTTTAGCGCAGGGATCTCAAACTCCAGGCCTCGAGGGCCGCACACAGTCCAGGTTTTCAGGATTTCCCTAGTATTTGACAGTTGGCAATCAAATGACCAACTGTCAAATTCTAAGGAAATCCTGAAAACCTGGACTGTGTGCGGCCCTCGAGGCCTGGAGTTTGAGACCCCTGCTTTAGGGTGAGTGCCCATAATTAGGATAAACTGCGTTTTGGACACAGTGTATTTTTGCTGCGTTCAAAACTCTGTGTTGTACAGTACAAGTACTGTGGATGGATTTATAGAAATCCAATGCCCACTGTGCATTTTTCCGCAGCATAAACTAACATGTGGAGCAGCTTTCCGAGCTACAGGATGTGAAATTATGCTTGCGGAGACACGAGTGTTCTCTGTGGAAGTACACAGACATAATACGCTGCACTCACATACCTGGGCATGGATGCTGCGTTTTCCCGCAGAGAACACTTGCATCTTTACAAGAGAAATTGCACTGTGTCCAGAATGCAGCATGTCCAGATCAGGGACACTTTGCCTAACTTGTGAAAACCTCTCTATACATTAAATGCCATTCATGGCAGCCACAGGACATTGTTAAAGGAAACCTTTCACATAGTGGCTGATCTGTCAACAGGAGGTGTTGTCTAGATTAATATATAGCTTTATAGGAAAATATAAGGCTGCCTTCACATTTGTGTATGTGAACGCAGCTTATGCTGCGTTCCCATACGCAGTCAAACGCATGCGCACTGCGTTCCTATGTTTAACATAGGAACGCATAGTGCCTGCGTTTGCTGCGTTCGGGTGCGGATGCGGACAATATCTGCTCCTTCCAGGGTCCAGCGTCCGCACCCGGGACGCAGCATGTTGCATTTTTTGTGCGCTCGGGGACCTTGGAAAATCAGCAAGCGTCCCCAAGCGCACAAAACATGCATTGTCGTCAATGGGTCCGCAGTGTTCTGCGCTTGACAGCGCAGGAGAACGCTGCGGACCCATTGTAAAATCTCCCGGTGGCCGCCGGTGATGTCACAGGAGATCTCCTAGCGGTATCGGCGTGGAGAAACAGCTGATGTGACAGCTGTTTGAATCTTCCCGCGCCAACATCTCCTCTCGGTGTCGGCGAGGGAGATTCAAACAGCTGTCAAATCAGCTGTTTCTCTCCGACGACACGTCCCGGAGCTTACCGGCGGCCGGGAGGAGGAGATCTCCGCCGCTGGCCCGCCCCCGGACACCTCCGATTGACTGCCCGGGCTGCACAGTGATGTGTCCGCTGGCGGATATTCTCCGCTGCGGACACATCAAAATGACATGCTTTTGACTGCGTTTGTGTCTGCATGCCATCAGCATGCAGACACAAATGCAAATGTGAAGGTAGCCTAAAGGGGGTGTCACACGCGTCAATGTCGTCAGCGATCTGATCGCTGACGACATTGACGGCTGATCGCTGGTGAGCTGTCACACAGACAGACTCACCAGCGATCAATTGACCAGTGACATCATGGAAACGATTTAAATATCGTTTCCACGATGTCCTGCTCCCGCTGCCAGGCTGCTGGAAGCGGGAGCAGCCTGGTCTCCAAGGTACACTGCGGGTAACTAGGCAGCGCGCGCTGCCTAGATACCCGACGTGTACCTTAGTTACCAGCCTCCTCCGCTCACCCGGTGAGCGGAGGAGGCTGGTAACTAAGGTACACAGTCGGGTATCTAGGCAGCGCGCGCTGCCTAGTTACCCGCAGTGTACCTTGGAGACCAGCTCCCAGCGCTTGTGACAGGCGCTGGGAGCTGGAATATCGCTAGTCCCGGTGTCACACGCAGCGATGCTGCGTGTCCACCGGGCGACAATCGCCAGGTTTCAGAGCTGGTTCTGAAACCTGGCGATCATCAACCAGCGATTTATCGCTGGTTGATGCAGTATGTCACACGCGTCAATATCGCTGCAACGTCACGTGCAGTCGATATCGTGCAGGCGATATTGACGCGTGTGACACCCCCTTTAGGTTTAACTTGGAATTTAATTGAAATCCCTGTTTACTGTAGAGGCGGTCCTAATCAGTAACAACTAACTCTTTATACCTACTTATATATGTAAACCTGTCACATACTTATTCAAACCACCCCCCATAACTGTAAAATGCAGAATAAACAGGATTTCAATCAATAAATTCTAGATTATCCTAAATCTTTTCCACAAACCTATGTATCAATCTGGTCAACATTTGCACTATAGCATGCTACTCATATATTGTACAGCATTTCCAAGTTGACAAATTTCTAGATATTTTGTAATCTATTGATTGCTTTTGGTATAATTTTTTCATGGTGATGTTGTGTGGATATAATTCAGTATCAATGTCTACACAGCTATTAAAATCTGTGCAAGGTGTTCATAGCAATACTGCAGCTGACAGAAATTAGAAAGAGAAATGTATTCATCAGAAACAGGGGGTAGCACAACCTCAGAAGATATTACAAGATGTTTTTCCCATCTGTAAACAAAGGGGTATTTCAAATAATACAGAAATGTATAATGGGCAATGCACATGATTATCTCCCTTAAAGGGAATCTGTCAACAGGTTTTCATTATTATTATTTATTTATATACAGTTGTGGCCAAAAGTATTGACACCCCTGCAATTCTGTCAGATAATACTCAGTTTCTTCCTGAAAATGATTGCAATCACAAATTCTTTGGTATTATTATCTTCATTTAATTTGTCTTCAATGAAAAAACACAAAAGAGAATGAAGCAAAAAGAAAAACATTGATCATTTCACACAAAACTCCAAAAATGGGCCAGACAAAAGTATTGGCACCCTCAGCCTAATACTTGGTTGCACAACCTTTAGCCAAAATAATTGTGATCAACCGCTTCCGGTAACCATCAATGAGTTTCTTACAATGCTCTGCTGGAATTTTACACCATTCTTCTTTGGCAAACTGCTTCAGGTCCCTGATATTTGAAGGGTGCCTTCTCCAAACTGCCATTTTTAGATCTCTCCACAGGTGTTCTATGGGATTCAGGTCTGGACTCATTGCTGGTCACCTTAGAAGTCTCCAGTGCTTTCTCTCAAACCATTTTCTAGTGCTTTTTGAAGTGTGTTTTGGGTCATTGTCCTGCTAGAAGACCCATGACCTCTGAGGGAGACCCTGCTTTCTCACACTGGGCCCTACATTATGCTGCAAAATTTGTTGGTAGTCTTCAGACTTCATAATGCCATGCACACGGTCAAGCAGTCCAGTGCCAGAGGCAGCAAAGCAACCCCAAAACATCAGGGAACCTCCGCCATGTTTGACTGTAGGGACCGTGTTCTTTTCTTTGAATGCCTCTTTTTTTCTCCTGTAAACTCTATGTTGATGCCTTTGCCCAAAAACCTCTACTTTTGTCTCATCTGACCAGAGAACATTCTTCCAAAATGTTTTAGGCTGTCTCAGGTAAGTTTTGGCAAACTCCAGCCTGGCTTTTTTATGTCTCGGGGTAAGAAGTGGGGTCTTCCTGGGTCTCTTACCATACAGTCCCTTTTCATTCAGACGCCGACGGATAGTACGGGTTGACACTGCTGTACCCTCGGACTGCAGGGCAGCTTGAACTTGTTTGGATGTTAGTCGAGGTTCTTTATCCACCATCCGCACAATCTTGCGTTGAAATCTCTCGTCAATTTTTCTTTTCCGTCCATATCTAGGGAGGTTAGCCACAGTGCCATGGGTTTTAAACTTCTTGATGACACTGTGCACGGTAGACACAGGAACATTCAGGTCTTTGAAGATGGACTTATAGCCTTGAGATTGCTCATGCTTCCTCACTATTTGGTTTCTCAAGTCCTCAGACAGTTTTTTGGTCTTGGACACAGGACAGAGGTTGAGTCAACTTTAATCCATGTCAGTGTGATTTAGTTATTGCCAACACCTGTTAGGTGCCACAGGTAAGTTACAGGTGCTGTTAATTACACAAATTAGAGAAGCATCAGATGATTTTTCTAACAGTGCCAATACTTTTGTCCACCCCTTTTGATGTTTGGTGCGGAATTATATCCAATTTGGCTGTAGGACAAATCTTTTTGTGTTTTTTCATTGAAGACAAATTAAATGAAGATAATAATACCAAAGAATTTGTGATTGCAATCATTTTCAGGAAGAAACTGAGTATTATCTGACAGAATTGCAGGGGTATCAATACTTTTGGCCACAACTGTAGCATCATTAATTCCATGGTGCTGTACATGAGGAGGGGTTACATACAAAATTATAGATATGGTTTACAGTAAACAAATTAACAATGACATACTGGTACAGAGGGGAGAGGACCCTGCCCTTGCGGGCTTACATTCTATGGGGCAATGGGGAGGAAACAGTAGGTCCGGGTTGCAGCAGATCTGGTGGTGGAGAGGCGGCAGCTGCGGTGGCGGTGGGGCAGCAGCTCCGGAGGCGGTGGGGCGGCGACTCGGTTATTGCAGGCTGTAAGCTTTCTTGAAGAGAGAGGTTTCAAGTTCCGTCTGAAGGATCCGAGTGTGGTGGATAATCGGACGTGTTGGGACACAGAGTTCCAGAGGATGGGGGATATTTGGGAGAAATCTTGGAGGCGGTTGTGTGAGGAATAGATAAGTATGGAGGAGAGGAGGAGGTCTTGGGAGGATTGAAGATTACGTGAGGGAAGATAGTGTAAGATTAGTTCAGAGATTTAGGGAGGAAACAGTTTATGAACGGCTTTGTAGGTCAGTGTTAGTAGCGTGAACTGGATTCGTTGGGGAATTGGGAGCCAGTGGAGGGATTTGCAGAGGGGAGATACAGGGAAATTGTGCATTGACAGTGAGGTGTCTGTCATAGCAGGGGCATGTCAGACTGCCAAGAGTGTCACATTGTAGTCCTGTAATGGTAATCACCAGGTGATAAAGCATTTAGTTTACATAAACAATTGTACACAGCCTGATAAGTGAATCACAGTTGCTTTTTGTTTATTTTAACCCTTGCAGCATGCTGTCTTCAGCAACAACCTGCAGACAGATTCCCTTTAACGTATAGAAAATTATGGCAGGGGTATAGCATGTGTGTTTCTACTATAGGATAGTAGAATTGTATGCTCAGGTGGGGAAATTTGATTGACTGATGAAAATATGACATATATTGGCACTGTACACTGGCAATCAAAATTAGAGAACAATGTATGATCACTTGATTCTTTCAGACAGAATATAATCTACATTCATTAACATTTGAAGGCATTGTGTAAGGGGTGAACAGCAATGACTGTAGCACAGAGAAAGATTAAAACTACATTTTGTGAAGGTTAAAACAGTCATCAATCTGTAGAAAATGCACAGGCCTTTGCTTTGAATGACTTCAACACATCTGCGGCCACAGGACATCACTAGTCTCTCACATTGTTCTGGTGTGATTTTGGGCCACTCTTCATGCAGTCTCTTCCACAGTTCTTGTAAAACATAAATATAAGAGGCGCACCCTTGAATAATAGCCAGTGGTCAATGGGGTTATCTTACTCTGGTGGGGGGTCTAGCCTTTCACCTTAGTTGCTTGTGCAAGCTCTGCACAACCGCGGTATGAGCACCCAGCATCGGCCAACAATGTAGCGGTGCCAGAACCTCCACTTCCTGATAGGGTCATGTGGTCCCGGTCATCTGACTCCATGTCTGATGTCACAAAAGGTCATCAAAACCTCTTCTCATTGTAAAGCAGCCCCTGCCAAGATGCCCCGTAAGGGAAAGCAGACGTATATGAGGGATGTCTTTTTGATCAGTTTTGGAGCGCTACACATAAGAGATGATAGGCAGGGAATAATAATTTATAACAAACCTGTTTATACAAGCGTGTACACTGCGCGTTTCAATGGCGAACTGCCATCTTCATCAGGTGGAGGTTACAGGAATGGGGGGGGAAGTAACAATTTAAAGGGTCAACAGCCAATAATAAACTTCTTATTATATGACATCAGCGCTCCAAAACTGACCAAGAATACATTCTTCATATACATCTTCCACAGTTCTGTGACTGTTATGGGTTTCTTGGCCATAACTTCGTCACCAAGGATTTTCCTGCAAGAAAATTTCTGGCTGATTAAGTGCTGAATGCAAGTAAGGAACCACGAGTTGTTGAAGAAGGTTCTGAAACACATTTGCATTCACTCTGCATGCAGCATTTCCCTGTCTGCTCTACTTAAGCGGACACTATTCAGCTGGATGTGCGGCTGGTTACCATGGTCAACATCGGGTAACCAGGGACAGCATTGAGCAGCAGCGGCGCTGCATAGCACCTTATGTGCTGCTGAAAGAATGAGTAAGTTTTTAGCGGATGTCCGTGACATCTGTTAAAAACGTTAGTCTGACCCCAGCCTTTGATTGCCAGTGTATGAGCAACAAAAAAAATAATATGGAATAGCCATCAAGAGTTTCAGGAACTTTTGTAAATTGTTACAAAAAGTTTAGGTGTATATCATAAATCATGAAATTTATCATGCACATTTTCAGCTATTATTAACCACTAATATTAATACCTGTATTATTATTTGCAGATCAACAAGAAGCAGCAGTGATTGATTGTGCACCAGCTACAGAGGCACCTGAAGTACTCTCCTTTCCTTTTGAACAAGAACAAGTTGAGCATCAGTACTACACACCACTGCTTTAACTTTACTGTTATACAATTTCCTATTTTACATAAGTTGTATGTTTTAGAATAGAATATTACTTTGTGACACTTAAAACATGAAATCTAACACCTACAACAATCATAGTCTAACATCACCTACAGTGACTGTAATACATAGATTTCTGAATGTGTAACATTCATTATACTATCTTTCATTATTTCTTTTATATAAAATGTGGTGTTTTGATACTTAGCATTTATTAAATGAGATTCAAAACCAGATAAAAAATAATAATAAATTCATGCGTTTGATACCTTCAAAAACTTATGTCTTTTCTATTTTTCCTTTATTTCCAACATGTAACATATGGTACATTTTGAGGGTGCCTTACTCTGACATTATTTCTTCTACTTGGCCAACAGCTAGTTATTTTCTTAACTTGCAATTAGGGGGTCTTTATGAAATCGCTTTTAGGTTACATGCACCCCTGTGGATGGGAAAAGGCAGATGGTATGAGTAATAAAACAGAATCATACATCAGTGATTTTTCACATCCATGAAAAATTACATGGCTGTTTAAATTTTCATTATTTTTTGGATAGTATGTCAGTTTTTTTAAAATCCAATACATTTTTATTTCGTTAAAATTCAATACAAACAGCCACCTGCCAACATGGCTGACAGAATCATATAACTAACAGAGGATATCTGTGCAATATATCAGTAACAGTGTGGTCTCAGCTTTTCCATCAAGTAATCATGTACTGTATATTAATGTTTGAATATTAAGCAGTAAACATAATGTATTGGACAAGGAGGCAATATGAACTGTTACTCCATAATTACACCCAAACTCAACATGTGCATATTCACATAGGAGCTGGAGAAGTGAAGTAGACATAGGACTGTCTAACCAGGGATCCCATATGCGGGATATTCTATTCTTGGCTGCTAAGGTCTGACGCAAAGATAATTCATGTTGGCAATTTACGATAATTCTTTCAACCACTTCTCTGATAGTAGGTACATTCTGATCTTTCCATTTAGCCGTGAGAGTTAATCTAGCCGCAATTAAAATGTGAGTTAGGGAACCTCTAAGGTCAAAAGGAACCCTATCCATGCCAATGTGAAGTACCGCTAAGCTGGGGTCCAATAATATCTGCATCCTGAGAACCCTTTTAATAAGATTCCTCCCAAAATTTAGGGACTATGAGACAAAACCACTACAGATGACTAAATGTACCTTTCTCCCCACATCCTTTCCAACATAGTGAGGAATGATTTGGAACAAAATGAGCTAGTTTCGCTGGCCACTGGTACCATCGTAGGTGTATCTTTTTCAAGTATTCAAGATGGTTAATACATGAGGATACCCACCCTCCAATCGTCCGGTTCCAGGTATATGCCTAATTCTGATTTCCAGTGCTTTCATAGAGGGTAGTTTATCATCTAAATCTATCTCATTCAGAGATTTGTATAAAATTGAAACCCCTTTAGAATTAGATAGAGATTCTAGAGAGGTCTGGATGAGGTGCCGAAGTTGTGGGTATTGGTAAAAATAATGCCGAATCCCTGGAAATTTTGCTGTCAATCGATCAAAGGGGATGACCGAGAAATTGTCCAATAAGTCTTGTATATCTTTTACTCCCAACTCTACCCATTTTTGAAGATTAAAATAGGGAATGTGAGATTCAAGGGCTCTTAGTGAGATGTTCGTTAAGGGAATTTTTTTTATCGATTTTGGGGCCAGTGTTCTCCAGTATTTTCAGGTAACTTCCATTGTTGAGAGGCACGGAGTGCCAGAGCTATGTTTAATTGTCTCAGTTTCCAATACCAATCTGGTTGAGCCCCCTTTAGCAAAGAAGGATTCTATTTGAAACTATTTGTTAGGGTTGTCGACTACCCACCAACTTCGGGTCCCCCGTAGAATGGCTGTTTTATTATATGCTAATATATTTGGAACTCCCATTCCCTCAAATCATAAGGATAGTACATTGTTTTACTGTCCACTCTGGGCTTCTTATTAGCCCATATAAATTGGTTGGTCATTCTATGAAGGAAGGATATATATCTCAGGGGGATTTTAATCAAGAGTCATCTAAATCAATATAAAATTTTTGGAAGTAACATCATCTTAAATGCATTAATTCTGGCTATCCACAACACAGATACAGTTTGAAGATTCTCTAGGTCCCTTTTTATGGACTTCAATAATTTGGGGATATTAGTGTCTAACAGATTTTTGGAGGGGGTGAGCATAATACCCAAGTATGAGATTCCATCTTCCACCCTCTCGAAAGGGTATTGATGCTTGAGGTGGTCTCTCATCTGGGGGGAAACTTAAATAGCGAGAACCAAAGATTGAGCAGATATTCTAGTTTGTATTAAGATACTTTGGCTAACTCCAATACGGATAGAATATTTTGAAAAGATGATTCGACATTTGTACATGATATAATCAGGGGTGAATTAAGGGTAGCCAGAGCCCTGGGCTGTTTAGACTCTGTGGGCCCCCCCATGTGACAGGTCATGTGATGGGTCATGTGACGGGTCATGTGACAGTGTCATTATAATATACCTGAAACAGATTATTTCATAAAAATAGTTGCAGACTGAAACTATAAGGCTGCGTTTACATCTAGCGTAATTTCCGCTTATATATGCAGTGGCGCTTTTTTGTGCGCGTACAGCGCAAAAAAGTGCGACTGCATTCACACGCCATCCTTTTTACGGCATGCTTTTCCTGAGCCCATTTTATAATGTGGCTTATGGGAAAAGCGCACCAAAAAAAGCGCAAAGAATTGACATGGTCATTCTTTTTGCGGATGCGCTTTGCAGTGAAAGATACTGAGGTAAAAATTCACCAAATACTCAGCGTGTGCACAAGGCCTTACAAATACTGAGTAAAAACTCACCAAATACTAAGCGTGTGCAAGAGGTCTTACAAATACTGAGTAAAAACTCACCAAATACTCAACGGCTCTGAAAAGTCCAAAATTGTGAGATGTCTTGCAGAGGGATGCAGCAGTCTTGAGATTGCCAAACTTTTGAAGCGTGATCACCGAACAATCAAGTGTTTCATGGCAAATAGCCAACAGGGTCGCAAGAAGCGTCTTGGGTAAAAGGCACAAAATAACTGGCCATGAATTGAGGAAAATCAAGCGTGAAGCTGCCATTATGCCATTTGCCACCAGTTTTGCCATATTTCAGAGCTGCAACGTTACTGGAGTATCAAAAAGCACAAGGTGTGCTATACTCAGTGACATAGCCAAGGTAAGGAAGGCTGAAAAACAACCGCCTTTGAACAAGCAACATTACAGTTTATGGCCCCCATGCTGACAATCACTATAAAATAATGACATCACTGTGGCGCCGGTCACATGGCCTTAGAAGCAGGAAGACTGGAGGGAGCGTGCTCAGTGCCGGTATAGAATCGTCGAGGGTGAGTTCAAATGCTTTATTAATTTATAGTGATCGCCAGCTTGGGTGCCATAAACTGTGATGGGGCAGTATAATGTAATAATGTGGCGGATTATAATGGGGCAATTTTACCCTGGGCTGCTGGGCCCCCCCACAGCGCTGGGCCCGGGGCTACCGCCCAGATTGACCTCATTATAATCCGCCACTTGATATAATAATATCATCTGTATATAGGCCAATTTTATGTTCAACTGACCCCACCTTAATACTCAAGATGTCACAGGAAGTTCTAATCTTTTCAGCCAATGTCTCCATACACAGGGCAAAAATAATGGGGGATAGAGACACCCCGGACGGGTACCATTAGATATTTGAAATGGATCTGAAAGGAACCCCGAGGATAACATTCTTGCAGTGGGGTAAGAGTACATGGCTACCACAGCTAAAAAGATGGGACTTGCTAGTCCAAATTTACCTAATACACTCTTTAGGTAACCTCAGTGCACCCTATCAAAAGCTTTTTCAGCATTGAGTGACAAGAATGCACTGGGGGAACCACAGAGCACAGAAACTTTAATCACATAAATCATTCTACATGTCCTTCAGCTCGTGGCCTGCCACAAACCCTACTTGGTCAGGGAGATAACAGAAGGGATAATGTGGTGAAGTCTCATTGCTAATATTTTTGAAAAAATTTTCATGTCACAATTCAAAAGTGTAATAGGTATGAAGTAACCTGGTCATGTAGGTGGTTTACCTTGTTTCGGTAATGTAGTAATAGTAGCCTCCAGATTAGAAGCAGACACAGATTCTTTTACCTGCCAATGCTTATAAAGCCACAAAAGAAATGGGGATGAAATTTGTTGGAAATGGCGATAATATTCATTTGACAACCCGTCTGGCCTGGGGGCTTTATTGCTCTTTGTCAGTTTAATAGCAGTCCTAATCTCAGTGAAGGGAGCGTTAAGACAGTCTAGCTGGTTTTGGGATACTTGGGGTAAATTAATATTTTATAAATATTGATCAATCTCCTACTGAGATGGTTGAGTTTGAGGGTCTCTATGTAGATTACAAAATTGGGTATAGGGTATAGTATTGGGTGAATATGCCTGCTATCTCTGTGGTGTTCCGAACATAATTTCCATGAGGTTCTACAAGGTAATCAATTCCAGATCGCATTTGACCTTTTTTAACTCTGCGCGCCAGTAGGGCTCCAGCTCTGTCCCCAGTTGCATAAAATCTAATTTTCATTTTTTTAAGATTATATGCATAAATAGAAAGATTTTCTCATAATTTAAATCTAAGATTACAAATAGCCTCTGAGTTATCAAAAGAAGGGTTGATTTCTAATTCTATTTGATGGAGTTACGTTATTATCATATTTCTGCTCCTCTCTCTTTTCTGTTTCAAATAAGATGCCTGTTGAATGAATATTCCTCTAATGACTGCTTTATGTGCTGACCATAAGGTCTTATCTGAAACGTCCCCCATATCATTACTGTTAAGGCCCCGTTACACGGTATGAGATCGTGAACGATATTGCTGAAACGTCACGGGTTTGGAGTCGTTCAAGCGGTATCGTTACTACCCCATTGCGTGTGACTCTACGATATGGTTATGAGAAATCGTTGGATCGTTGATTGCAGATTTGAGAACATGTTTTCAAATAAGACAATCCATGATCAGCCAACCTGCTGCATTGGTCGGTGTGACACTGCGATAACGATGTCGTTCACGACTTCACCCATTCACATCAATGAGCAAGTATCGTTCGCTGGGTTGTGAGAATGATACCTATTCACTACATCGTTGGTGAGTTGTCCACGATATATAGACGTGTGACATCTCACCAAGGTTGTCAAAACGAGTCCTAACGATCGCGCCCATGAGATCGTTAGCGAGATCATTACGGCGCAGCGTGTAACAGTACCTTTAAAGTAATGTGAAATTTCTGATGACACTTCCTCCATCCCATGCTTGTCAAGGAGAAGAGAGGTATTTAATCGCCACCTAGAGGATGGGTTTGTTTGGTGTCGCAGGGTGAGTTTTAAGGTCACTGGGGCATGATCTGACCAGGAAATTAATCCAATTTTTGCTGAGATGCATCTGCCTAAGGCGTTACTATCGACGGCCTTACTATCGACTAGAAAATAATCCAGTCTACTGTAGGTCTGATGTTGAAAGGAATAGAAATAAAGTCCCTTTTGGTGGCGTGAGAATAACTCCAGTAATCATGTAAATGGAACTTGCTAATTAAAGGTTTTAATTTTTTCCGGAAATAGTTCTTTTTATTAGAACAATTTAAATCCACAGGAATATCGAAAGCTCCACAGTAGTGATGGGCGAATCCTAAATTACTCGGAATCGCTTGACTCTAGCGAGTCCGAGCCCAGGACTCGCTACTCGTTGCGAGTCTAGCGAGTCCAATGTTAATGAATGGGGAAGCGAGTAATAGCGAGTAGTGTGAGATTTACAAATCGCAGATGTGTCTCGGAAGCTTCAGCCTGAAGCAATCCGAGTTGTGTCATTTATTTGCATTGCTAGTTTACTTTGTAAGTAATCGCTGACTCGCACAGATAAGATCCTGTCTTCTCTGTGTTCTGGCTGCCCCAGCTCCAGGGTCCTAGAGCCTGCCTGCTGCCTGATGTAGCAGAGCTGAGATTGTTCTCAGTCTGTTCATTCCCTGTGTACAGACATGAATGTCTGTGCACAGAGATGATGTAGCAGAGCTGAGATTGTTCTCAGTCTGCTCATTCCCTGTGTACAGACATGAATGTCTGTGCACAGAGATGATGTAGCAGAGCTGAGATTGTTCTCAGTCTGCTTATTCCCTGTGCATAGACATCTATATTTATGCACAGGGGATGTAGCAGAGAGGACATCGCGTTTTGGACTGCGTCGGACGGAAGAGGATTTTTTTAATTAAAGATGGAGTCCCTAATGGCTTTTTTTTTTATTTCTAATAAAAAATTTTCCTTGTGTTGTGTTTTTTTTAAAACAATTTAATAGAAATTCATGGCGGTCATGTCTAATATTGGCGTGACCGCCATAAATTTCAGGCTTAGGGCCAGCTGATAATACAAAGCTGGCCCTAACCTCTTTATTACCCAGCGTGCCATCGCTACCAGGGCCGCTGGAAGAGCGGGGTTCAGCGCCACAGGATGGCGCTTCAATGAACGCGCCATCTTCTGGGGCGGCTGCGGGCTGCAATTTGCAGCGGGGGGTGCCCAGAAAGCTTGGGCATCCCTGCGCTGCGGATTCCAGCCCCCAGCTGCTTAGCTGTACCTGGCTAAACATAGAAATTGCGCGGAGCCCCACGCATTTTTTTTTAATTATTTCATGAAATTCTGAGATTCTGACTCTGAGACTCTGACTCTGAGACTCTGACTCTGAAATTCATGAAATAATTAAAAAAAAATGCGTGGGGCTCCGCGCAATTTCTATGTCTAGCCAGGTACAGCTAAGCAGCTGGGGGCTGGAATCCGCAGCGCAGGGATGCCCAAGCTTTCTGGGCACCCCCCGCTGCAAATTGCAGCCCGCAGCCGCCCCAGAAGATGGCGCGTTCATTGAAGCGCCATCCTCTGGCGCTGAACCCCGCTCTTCCAGCGGCCCTGGTAGCGGTGGCACGCTGGGTAATAAAGAGGTTAGGGCCAGCTTTGTATTATCAGCTGGCCCTAAGCCCGAAATTTATGGCGGTCACGCCAATATTAGACATGACCGCCATGAATTTCTATTAAATTGTTTTAAAAAAAACACAACACAAGGAAAAATTTTTATTAGAAATAAAAAAAAAAGCCATTAGGGACTCCATCTTTAATTAAAAAAATCCTCTTCCGTCCGACGCAGTCCAAAACGCGATGTCCTCTCTGCTACATCCCCTGTGCATAAATATAGATGTCTATGCACAGGGAATAAGCAGACTGAGAACAATCTCAGCTCTGCTACATCATCTCTGTGCACAGACATTCATGTCTGTACACAGGGAATGAGCAGACTGAGAACAATCTCAGCACTGCTACATCATCTCTGTGCACAGACATTCATGTCTGTACACAGGGAATGAGCAGACTGAGAACAATGTCAGCACTGCTACATCAGGCAGCAGGCGGGCTCTAGGACCCTGGAGCTGCACAGAGAAGACAGCTGGACTCAGCTCGCAAAGAAACAGCAGTTATCTGCGAGTTTCCCTGCTATCACTGGCACAGTAGCCAGTGATTACTCGCGAGTCTAATGCAAACAATGGCAATCCTAGTTTTGTCAGCGTTTCTGACAAAACTAGGATTGATATTGATTTGCATTGGACTCGCGAGTAATCACTGGGAAACTCGCAGAGTACCGAGTCCTGCGAGTCCCTTACTACTCGCCGAGTAACGAGTCCTAGCGAGTAGATTCGCCCATCCCTACTCCACAGATAATTTGCTCTACGCTGAGATACCGTAATTTGGTTATCTTCTGAAATACTTTGTGCAGAAAGAGAATCTGTGCATTATTTGGAGCACATACTGCAACAATAGTATGTGCCTCACCGTTAAGAGAGCACACTAAAATTAGGAATCAACCAGCTGGGTCTTTATAAGAATTTATACACTGAAACGCCACCATATTTTTAATTAATGTACATACCCCTGCTTTTTTGCCAGGGTTATTTGCAAAGAAGGCGTGTAGGAATTGAGGATGGCTAATTCTATTATTATTGGATTTAAGCAAATGCGTCTCCTGCAAACACACCAGATCCGCCTGTGATTTCTGCGCCTCTCTCCACATCATGAAACTTTTCCCTGGGAATTTCAGTCCCTTAACATAGAGTGATAGTCCAACCCCTGGCAAAAATTATGGAATCACCTGGCTTGGAATATCTCCGTTCAGTTGTTTAATTTTGTAGAAAAAAAGCAGATCACAAACATGGCACAAAACTAAAGTCATTTCATATGGCAATTCTCTGCCTTGAACAAACACTAAAAGAAATCAAGATTAAAAATGTGGTAGTCAGTAAGGGTAACTTTTTTAAGACCAAGCAAAGAGAAAAAATTATGGAATCACTCAATTCTGAGGAAAAAAATATGGAATCACCCTCTACATTTTAATTCCTAAAACTAACACCAGCATCAAATTAAATCTCCTTGTTAGTCTGCATCTAAAAAGGAGTGATCACACCTTGGAGAGCTGTTGCACCAAGTGGACTAACATGAATCATAGTTCCAACACTAGCGATGTCAATTGAAACAAAGGAGAGGATTATCAAACTCTTAAAAGAGGGTAAATCATCACGCAATGTTACAAAACATGTTTGTTGTTCACAGTCAGCTGTGTCTAAAATCTGGACAAAATACAAACAACATGGGAAGGTTGTTAAAGGCAAACATACTCGAAGACCAAGGAAGACATCAAAGCATCAAGATCGGAAACTTAAAGCAATATGTCTCCAAAACAGGAAATGCACAACAAAACAAATGAGGAATGAATGGGAGGCAAATTAGCCCTCCAGTTCTGTGTACAGATCCGGTCCATGGCTGTCTGCCTCAAGCGGACAGCCATGGATCGGATCCTAGCCGTAGTGTGAAGCCAGCCTAAGAACTTCCTACTCCAATTTTCATCCAAGCGAGGTAACTCACATATCCATAGTTATATTCCACAAGCTCCACAATGGGCCCTCAGGGGACACGGACCTACCCCCCGCCCTACAGACATGGGTTAGAACACTCCGGGGTTCACCTTTCCCGATTGATTTTCCTAGGAGAAAAAAGGAATTTTCCCAAACTCAGAAAATCTTTTTTTCCGCTTTTTTGGGAGAGTGACATACTACCAGTAAAACCTTTCATAAGAGACCAACAACTTCAATGGTGAGAAACCCATCTGTATCAGATATTGGTGTCTCGGGAAAACCCCTTAAAATGGGGCCTTATTCCCCCCTTTTTAGCCAACGTTCCCTTCTGCAAGGTCGGGAAAAACTTAAAAGGTTTTGCAAATCCTTGGAAAATTTTGGGGCTCTTCCTCGGGCAGAAATTTTTTTTTAGGGGTGAAAAAATGCAGTGGGGGCTAATGTGTCTCTAAGGGGATCGGGAAAATTTACATAAGGAGTTCATGAACCCCTATCCACCATCAGGCCCTCAAGGGGTTAAATCGGGGAAGAACTGCTTGCAGAAACGATTGCAGGAAAGCATGTAGGTTTTATCAGCAATCCCCTCTGGGAGACTCTAAGTGGGGTTTTACAGTGCGTTTTTTTTCCTGATAGGTTTTGACCAGGTTTCATCCCGGTTTTAAAGTGCCAAAACCAGGGGAGGAACCGCAGAAAAAAAGTA